>CAJPEV010005830.1:0-12905 GCA_905338385.1 Darwinula stevensoni
ACTCCCTCGAGCGCCAACAAATCGCCCTTTTTGTAGGCCTCCAAAACTGGATGCGATATTCCAACTGGGGTCTTATCAGCGCCGCATGCAACGGAAGAATAACGCGCGATGTCCTACTTGCGACCGAACGACGAATGTAACCTAGAATCCTGTTGCATTTGGCCACCGTCGCTTGCGCTTGCGAGGAGAACTTGAGGTCCCCGTCGATAGAAACTCTTAAATCTCTCTCTCCGTTTGCCATTATGTCGAATGAACATGTGCTCTACGTGTTGGCGGATGAAAAGTAGCCCCTGACAGTTCTTCCGCGGTAAATTAAGAACAACTCCAGAGATGCGCGTGGTAGCCTACCGTTACACATTCTCGCTGAGATGGCTCGAGAAGGCGAGAGGAACAAATCATAGGCCCTTCATGCAACGATTGCGACTCTCGCGAAAAAGTTGTCCTCCATATGATGTGTTTTTATCGCATCCAAAATTCGATGCGATAAAGAAGCATCACATGGAGGACAGATTTCTTCGCGAGAAAAATGCATCAAACTGAGGTCCTGAATTTTCTGTGTGTATCCTTTGTGCCGGTAGGGACTATGAAGAGGCACCGAATGCTAACTTTCTGGGCACACAATTGGTTGGATCGAGTCAGGTCGGAACGGTTGCCTTTTCAGGTAAGGCCAGGAATCTAAATACGAGTTATTCCGAGAAATGAGAATATAATAAGCATTTCAAAAGAGGGTGCTTTCCCCACCCTTATAATATGCCCTGCATAGAATAAGTTCTCCCAGCCCGGTCCAGAGAAAATATGAGGGTGATTGGAGAGGCAGGAGCCAAGAGAACAGGAGGGTCAGTCCTACATAGGTTACACAAGGCGATTGGACCACTGCTTGATATATGTGCCATGCATGGGAGAAACAGATGGCTAAATCAAGCGAAAGGGTGACCGGGAGCAGGTCAAGACTCTCAGACAAAATTAAAAACCAGCAAAATTATATATCTCAGTAAGAGCAAAAGATGGGAAGAGAGTATAATGGTTCCAGGATGCATAAAGATAGCTTCAATTAATGCTATCATCTGCGCACCAGCTTTCTTTTCCTCTCTACCTCCTCAATTACCTTTACCATGCATGTGTTCGCCCCATTCATCAAGGAATCCTTGAACCCGCGTGGCGCATGAGATAGAACCCCGCGGCAAATAATCTTTACAACACCTTTTAAGTCGTATTTTCCAAGGCATGAAGAACGAAAGACACAAGTGAGTGAAGGTGAAATCAAAATACAGGACACCTCTTGTACATTTGCATGGCTGAAGAAAAAGCCCCTCCCTATTTTTCCCATTTTTTATCAGACAGACCCTGTTCAACATTCCCTTCCTCTTCGTTGCTCTTTATTTGGGCTTAAAAGCGAAAAAAAGATCCCACCCAAGAGGCCCAAAAAAAGGAGGAAGATCTTTTATACCAAATAAGCTTTTTAATTTTCCAACTTCAATTGAAGGAAGAAAACTCAGGGGAAGGGAAATAACCTCATGGCTCTACTACTGGATAGCGTAAATGCTAGAAACATTACCCCATGAGAGGTCATTATGGGTTCAATGGGTCACCAGTAATGCGAACCTGACAATGTAGCCAGGGCCGCCCAGAGGTTTCCAGGGGCCGGGGGCAAAATTAAACCGGATACCCCTTGGGGGCCCCCTTGAGGCCCTTTGGAGGCCCCCCTTGGGACCCCTCAATACGAGGGGCCCGGGGCAGATTGCCGCAATTGCCCCCCTCTGGGCAGTGATTATAGCTTCCTCCTTGATGATGTATAGAAAGGGAAACATCTTCGAAGAGAAGGGAAAGCAAACTCATGACCTGACCCTTCAATGGTGGCTTAAAGGCGATACAGTTCTGCCAAGAATAAAAAAACCGATATTACTTAGTACTTTTCACTCTCTTTCGCTTTTTATGTGATGGCAGGGTTTCAACCCGTCATGGTATTGTTTTCCATAGGGAAGCCTGATGATAACCCTTACCGCCTGTGTGGGATTTTAATTGTTTTTATGCACATCCCACGATTCCCATGTTAGTTTCCATGGTTTCATTTAGGAGCATTATTAAGAATACGAAAAAAGGTTTTCTTTCTCATGGGCGAAGGAAAAAGGAGGGCCCATTTCACCGGAAGGAAGGAATAACACTTGTTTATAATTCTTTCTCCAAAAAGGAAAGTCAAATAAAAAGAGGTTGGTTTCTGGGGAGACAGCGGAAAATCTTGGCTGCAAGTCGAAAACGTGGCTCAGGCGCTTCGTGAGCGGTATCCTCCCTCTTCATAGTTTCATCGCTAATGATCCCTTGAAAGAAATGCTTTTTTAAATTTCACTTCTGAATACAGTCCTTTATGGGATGATTTATTGACGAAAAGAGTGTGAGCCACCTGAAAGACAACGATAATCTCTCGCAAGCCAAACGATTAGGCGATTGCCTCTACAGGTAGACCCCGGCAGAGCAACATCTACCCAGCTCGAGAGGCACACTTTCGGCACACAAGGAAAAAATCTGGCGCAAGCAGGTTGAAATCGCGACAAATGCGTACAAATCGCGGAACGAGAATCGTGAGGGAAAGACAATCACAGAATGTCCATCGTCAGGTGGAACGTGAGAGTCATTGGTCAGATGGAGCGTGAGAGACCCTGTCTATAGGGATCCTCAATGTAAAGATCCCCCAGTTCCGCATAAATGCAAGGGAAGGGAGCCGGTTTTTTTTTTTACGGAGTCATTCTTACATACGTCTGCTGTCATTCAATAGCCACTATCACGATAATGCAGTTGTAGGATAACGTCCTTCATCATTCTGCTTGCCGTTAATTCACTTTCATAATAGCTTCTGAAAATGTTTATATGTAACTTTTACTTATTAAAATATTCAAGTTTTTGTGTCTATACCTGTTTAAATTTTACGGACATGTTCCTTGACTCGCAAAAGTATTTGAAGAGGAAGAAGATTCCGCTATTCAATTACGTCCATGTTTGTCGAGTTTTAAGAAGAAGATATGAAGGGGAGGGGACAACACCGTCTTTAGATTTGTCCCTGCATCGATAAATCACTTTATAAAGGCCTCGACACGAAAACGTTGGGAAAGTAGCAACGTGAAAGGGAGATCAGATGCTCAAAGGGTGCTCGATCACAGACGATCAGAGTTCCATTCCTTTCACGCACGATCCGCCACCAGGAATGACAAAAAGATCATTCAAATTTTAAAGATGCAGATGTCGTTCCTCAACACAGCCGCCTGCAGTAGTCAAGATGGGATTACGGCCTTCCCATTGGAAGGGGGAACTGAGTTTCACCTAAACACAAAAAAATTACATGATTTATAATTAAGATTGACATTCCAATGGCAAAATAATAATAAAAAGCATAAAAGAATCTTCATATACAGTACGTTAAAAGAAAATAAAAATAAACCTAGCATAAGTCAACAAATTGAAGGGGAAAATACCTAAAATAAAGCAATGAACAAAAAAGCTATAAAAGTAATAAATAAAAGTAAACAAGAAAATTGGAAAAAAACTGAGAACAAATGAGAAATATACACAAAATAGGTTGAGATCAAAAGTACAAAAAGGCAATTAATTTTTAAAGTGAATCAACTTGATCTGTAAAAGATGGGAGGCGAAGAAAATCAGGCAGTAAATTTTGAGGTCAAATCTAATTGCTCTATATTTGACGGAGTAAATAAAGTATTAAAAAAATTAAATCAAATGGGGGGAAGGGCTTGTTGAGGGATGAGGGGTTGAAATGGAGGGGCAGTAACTTCTCGAATCAAATTGAGTGTGACTTTTCAAGTCAAGTTAGAGGGAAGTAAACGGAAAGAACTTCAAGCGAAGATGGAAAGGGGAGGGTGCATCATCCTCCCTCCCTCCTCTCCAACTCTTCTTCCATACGGGTGTGTGCGTGTGAAAGTGAAAGGTGCACTTATGATATGCCTAGCACGGGATGGCGAGGGAAGTTATATTACATCCACTGACCGTCCTGTACTTCGTCCAGTACTCAACCCAGTCCTGAAACTACAGCAAGAAAAATAGCAAAACAGACTGGGACTGGGACGGTCAACCTGGGCCTTTTTTCCTTCTGTGTGTGATCAGCGTATCTGAGTGCCCTTCAACAAGGGATCAACATGTATCTACGGGTGAGTCTCCATTTGAAAAAAACCCCTGACAAAGGAAATATTACGGCGGGTGGAAATGAATAAAAAAAAACTCGGTGGAGACTTCTCCACTGTTAAATTTACTCCACCCAAACTGATTTCTCTCAGTAGAAGAGTTTTTCCTTCCTGCTAGAAAACATGGCATCGTTGTTATCGTTGTCATGTCCTGTGCTGTACAGATTGCATTTTTAACAGAAGCTATGTACAGAGCAGAAATTACGTTTTCTGTATATAAAAAACTGCATTTTGTACGGAATGAGTAAAGAAAAAATATAGACGCTAAATAGCAAAAGTCTTTGCTTGACAAGCATGACCTGATAGCTCCCACCCATTAGAGGAGTCAACAAACTTTGTCCCATATTGTGGAAAAATCCTTGTAATTACTCCTGTGCTCCCTAGAATATTTGGCGAAAGTCCCATCATGAGGGCTAGGTTCCCATCACTAAGAGTCCTCAAAATCTAACAAATATGCTGTTGGAATCATTGGCAATTTTCTTATCAAGCTGAGACATTTTCGTAAAAATGCTTTGAAAAAATCACAGAGGACTGTTCTGGACAGAGGATCTAATTGAGGATTGTTCTGAATTAGCCATTATATCTTGCAATCTAATGAAGTTTATGCCTGCAAAAAGTGAAGGAAATGGTGTGTTATTGAAAAGTGTAACTTGTGACAATGATAAAATTCGCTTAGTACAAAAACAGGATCCATTCTCTTCACAAAACTGGTAAGTAAGACCACGACTTGTAACAAAAGAGAAACAGAATAAGTCTCGAAATTCTTTAAAGTGAGTGTGACTTAGGATGTCTGTGACTTTGGGCTGTACCAGGGGGGTACAGTCCCTTTTCACTATAAACCCTTACTGACAATGTGACGGCTCTCATCTGGTTCTGCCCATGCCAATGGTGTAATGACGAATTTCATTCTCCCCAATGGGAGATATCACCATCAACGACGAATAACTCAGAGAACTCACGGCCCCTGACACCTATAAATACCTCGGTGTGGAAGAGAACTCTTCCGTGGCTGCCAAGCGCACGAAGCAGAGACTGATGACTGAATACAAACGCAGAGTCCGCCTCGTACTCGAGACCGAGCTGTCCGGCAGGATTAAGATCGAATCGAAAGGAAGCATGGTCGACTCATTTCCATCCTGAGAGAGCAAGATGCCCTAAAGCAGGGGTGCCCAAAGTGCGGCCCACGAGGAGGTTCGGAGAAAATAAGTATAAAATGTTTATGATGTTAAGGAATGTATGATTTTACGTGCAGCGGAATGAACGAAGCCTTACTAGGATTAAATTCCTTCGTGGGTGAATACGGGTCATTCCCGGCCAAAATTTTCGGTTATGGAATCCTCCTGCCTGACACTTCTATTGAGGGTAACCATAAGGCGCTTTACTGGACTTGCCAACCAGGTGCCATCTGTGAGAGAGAGAATCAGCATGGCTGCCAGATTCTGCTGAAAATATGCATTGCACGAAAGGAACCTAATTTTATCATTTTCACACGCAAATTTTTCTAACAAATTGATAGCATCAGAATCCTCCCAATAGCCACCACGACATCGCAAACACACACCGCAGTATGGGATATGCATGAAAATAATTTATAACATTTCATGCCACCTTCCGACATCCCTATCTATTTTTACAATCCCACCTGGAAGGGATGAAGGGCGTATAGGAGCAAAACCCTGGACGTTATAGCTCCAGCCTCATCTGTCAAGCTTGTATGTCACTCGCCTCTCAAAGGACAAACAAGAAGGGACAATGTCGTCGAAACGGGTTCATCCCACGAGGACTGGGATTATCAGTCGAGCCGTGGCCCCATACCAAGCGACAGTGTGGGTTTGTGAGTTACCATCTGGAATCTATTTTTCTGTGGCCATGTCAGCAGCAAATAGAAAACGTCGTATCAATGAAGAAAATCGCTTATTTCAAAATAAGTGGACTCACGAGTACTTTGTCATTGAACAAGATGGGAAACCTCTGTGTTTAATTTGCAAGCAGTGATGAAAGAGTACAATATGAAGCGTCATTATGAGACGTATCACAAAACTTTTGATCAATTTGTGGGTGATCAAAGGAAGCAAAAAGCTGAGAATTTGCGCAAGGGACTGCTAGCTCAGCAATCGATCTTCAAGAAAGTGACACAAACTAAAGAAACTGCTGTCCATGCTAGTTATGTTGTGGCCCACGAAATCCCAAGGCGGGGGAAACCATTCAGTGATGGTGAATACATCAAAGATTGCATGTTGAAGGTGGCGGATATTGTGTGTCCAGAAAAAAAAGTGACATTTCATGATGTAAGCTCGTCTCGAATGACAATATCGCGTAGAGTGGAGGAGATAGGCAACGACCTTCACAATAAATTACGTGACAATGCAAACAAATTTGTGGCATTTTCATTGGCTTTGAACGAGAGCACTGACATTGGTGAAAGTACAGCTCCTTATCTAACTTCGTGGCGTCACAGATGACTTCAAGGTTATGGAAGAATTACTTGCACTCGTGAGCCTGAAGGACCACACGAGAGGCTGTGACTTGTTTAACGCAGGTTGCGGTGCAATGGATGAAAACGGTCTGCAATGGTCATCTCTAGTTGGCGTTACAACTGACGGTGCACCATCCATGACAGGAGCAAACTCAGGTGTTGTTGCCCTCTTGAAAGAAAAGGCGAATGAAATGAATGGATCTGAGCTCATCCATTATCACTGCATAATCCACAAAGAAGCTCTTATGGGTCGTGTCCTCAAATTAGATAACGTCATGGACATTGTGGTCAAATGTGTGAACTTCATTAAGTCCAATGGATTGAACCATCGCCAGTTGAAGACCTTCCTTGAAGAATGTGAAGCTGAACATGGTGATGTAGTTTTTTTTTGCGGCAGTTCGATAGCTCAGTAGAGGTGCAACCTTGAAACGCTTCTTTACTTTTAGCAAAAAATCAAGGAATTCATGTCACAGAAAGGACGTGACTTGATGCAACTAGCGGACATCGAATGGCTATGTGACTTAGCATTCTTAGTTGACATCATAGGTCATTATAATGAATTGAATTTGAAGCTCCAGGGACGAAGGAAATTCGTGTCAACACTGTTAGACCATGTGAAAGCCTTTAAAAGAAAACTCAAACTGCTTCAGAAGCAATTGAGCATTTGAGAGAAGGCAAGGTAGCTCACTTCCCAGGCTGTGAAGAGCACTCTAATGACGAGGACCAGGACCAGGGCATCGTATTCAACTCCCTGAGCTCCGAGAAATACTCTGGGAATATTCAAAGTTTGCTTTGAAGAAATCAACAGGAGATTCGTAGATTTCCGTTCTCATGAACAAGATCTGGCAATTTTTGCAGATCCCTTTTCATGCGACCCTGAAACTGCACCCACAAGCATGCAGATGGAACTCATAGAATTGCAAGAGTGCACTGAGCTGAAGGCTTCCTATCGTGACCTTAACCTTGAACAATTCTACTCAGACCTTCCATCCCAAACGTACCTAGCTCTGCGTAAGCACGGCCATCGTATGGTATCTCTTTAGAATTGCAAGAGTGCACTGAGCTGAAGGCTTCCTATCGTGACCTTAACCTTGACCAATTCTACTCAGACCTTCCAGCCCAAACGTACCTAGCTCTGCGTAAGCACGGCCATCGTATGGTATCTCTTTTTGGAAGTACATACATTTGCGAGAAGACTTTCTCAATCATGAACCTCAATAAATCAAAATGGCGGACAAGACTCACGGATGAACATCTTCACTCAGTCCTGCGAATCTCGACTACCAACTACAAGCCAAGGTATCCTCGGATGATTGCTGGAAAATCCCAGCTACATACGTCCCACAGTAAAAATTAGGTAAGTGATTATAATTATTATTATTATATGTATCATGCAGTAAAGCAGGTTTTCGATTTTGTGGCCCGCGAGCCCGTACCCGACAGGCTATGCGGCCCTCTCGACCCAAAACTTTGGGCACCCCTGCCCTAAAGAAATCCCATTCCATCCAGGGATATGCCTCCCGCTTCCGAAAGATACTACACCTCGATGAGTGCGACACGATGGATATGAAGACGGCACACCAACTACAAAGAGAGGCTCGATGGAAGGAGAAACCGCTTCACGGCCAGCATCCAAAGATCATGGATAAACCATCGATCGACTCGGAAGTCAGCTATAACTGGCTGACTTCCATATAAAGATATAAAGGACTGCTGAATGCCGAGACAGAGAGGAACATCCTAGCCATTCAGGACCAGTGCATTAGAACTGGTAACTACGAGAAGCACATCCTGAAGCTGGATGTGGAAGACCGCTGCAGATGCTGTCATGGACCACCCGAAACGGTTCACCACCTCCTCAGTGCCTGCCCCGAACTAGCCCCGAGGGAGTAACTGCACAGGCACGACCAGGTGTGCAAATATGTGCACTGGTGTGTCTCCAAGCAAGCCGGCCTGGAAATCCCAGATAAGTGGTACGAACACCAGCCAGAGTCTGTTGTGGAGAACTCCTCTACCAAAAAACTATGAGACATGCCTATAATTACGGACCGCACCATGCCGGACCTCGCGATCCATAAGAAGGAGAAGAAGACCGCCCTCTTCGTAGATGTGAGCATCCCAGCTGATAACAACCTCCAAGAGAAGACCAGGGAGAAGCTGGTAAAATACTCCGAATTGAAAGTGGAAGTAGAACTGTTGTGCGGAATGAAGACCACCATCGTTCCGATCATCATCGGTACGACTGGTGTCGTCCTGAAAGAACTCAAGGGACATGTCAGGAATCTGGAGTGTTAAATATCCCTCGATATCCTCCAGCGTACAGCAATCTTGGGCACGGTCAGCATCCTCCGCCGTGTCCTTCAGAATTAGGCGAGTATGAGGTCTGAGATGTCGTTAATCCCCCCTCATATCTCAAATACCTGCAGGTGCCGTGGTAATATATATATATGCCCAATGCCAGAAGTAATATTCCTAGCCATATTATCAAAAATGTTATAGTTTCCCAACTGAAAAGATTTTGTCTAATCTGCTCTGACATAGAAGGATTTAACTTTAATAGTGAACTCCTACACCAAAGGCTGAGGAATAATTTATTCTCAAGAGACCTCTTGAGAAGACATTTAAAACTTTTTTTCTCAGCAATTCAAGCAAGATCTTCACAAGTATCCATCTGAAGGGGGTGATACTGCATTTTCGTGGTTGCATTAATTTGGAGGTTCTTTATAACTTTGCTGTATATACAGCTCGGATGTGCGGTTGTTGTAGCACAGAGTGACTGCAATACGATCCCGGTGATGATGACAGTTTACCGGTGCATGAGCTTCTTTCCCATAACTTTTCTTAATTCATCCTAGGGTTTAGCTTATCCAGTTAGTCGGGGTTGGGTCAGGTGTTATAGGCCTAATGTGCCAAAGCCAAGGCCTGAAGGTAGCAGAGGCAATCTGGGCATCGCTCCAGTCTGTCAGTGCAGGACACAGTTAACTGAATGCATGGTAGGGCCTTTTCCCTGGGCTACGTTTTTTCTTGCATAGGCTTGTTTCGCAACTAGCCTTCCCCCTATTTTTTCATTTCCCTCATAGGCTTGAGCCATTCCGAGCCATACTCTCGCTCCTTTTCTTTCATAGGCTTGAGTCTACCATACATTTCAGTCGCGAGGCCGATCGAGCCAATCGATCGTTAGCTGTGGCACTGACAGACGGACTTAAGCCGTGATTGCCTCTGGGGCATTAGGTCTAACTGTTTAATTCCATATGCCGTAGCATCTGGCAGTAGAAACTTTCTGAGTTTCTTTGGACAGTCTTTCGACCTCAACGATGTTCGATGTTTCGATGACGCAGGCTGCCTGACAATTTTCTAGGATGGGATCCTTCGCTATCCATTCTCCATTTCAACTTTCTTAAGCTTGTCCATGCCAATTTTCAGCTTTCCATGTCTCTCCGTTTGACTGAAGCAAATATATATAATTAAAAACATATCCCCTCAAAACGGGTGCCCCCAGGGCATGTACCTCCAGTCTGATTTTTTTCTGAACTCTGTATCCCCAGAAGAACAAATGTACCTAGTTTCAGACCTCATCTAGAACATGGTTAGAATTAGCGGCAGTCACTCATTAATTATTTGAGTCTTTAAATCCAAAGTAATTTCGTTGAGCTTCATGCAAATAATTTGAAAACAGAGCTACTGCATGATATAAAAAGGGCGCAAGTTTTCTCTATCATTAGGGATAAGATACACTTAAAAAATAGGACCAACCAAGCCATATCTACCGAATTTTCCTGCGCGATACCCGATTTTATTTCATTAATACCGTGAGTACCAAACCTGTCATGAGGAAACAATTTTTTTTATAGGGAGGGGGGCCCAATAATTAAGTTTTGCGGTGTGCCCAACATTTCTTGCTACGCCACCGATTGGATCTCTTTTTTTGGATGGATGGATGTTTCGAAAATCTCGAAAACTTTGGAAGAGTCATGTGGTAGAATTTGGTAAATGGCAATTTACGAGGGCTATTCAGAAAGTAAAGAGAGACAGCTCAGGACAAGTTTCCTAATATATGCATGCGTCATTGACATTACAGGTCGACCATCTCTTCCAAGATCTAATGCGTACCATTCCACATCACTGGGTCCAATGGTTTTGTTTCAGTATAATCGAGAATCAATGCTGGTCCAACGCATCTCTTTTCATATTTGTCTACCGGAATAATTTTAAAATTTAAAATTGGCTGAATGTAAACCCTCCCCCCCCCCCTCGTCTGACACAGCCATCTCGTGTTAATGCGCGAGGACCATAGTAGTGAGTTTAACCACGTGCCATGCACGTGTAAGATGATAGACCACACTCGTCCCATGAAAACGAAAAAACAGAAGCATGCTTGGAAAGGAAAGGATGGGTATTTGAATAAGACTCAGCAGATTCAACGATGGATTCGGACTACGCACGTTAGGTTTGGACTACGTAAACGCTCGGCCTTGTCTGACGTCTTCAGCACTAAGAAAACCACTCTGAATCATTGGGGAATGGGGGGGGGGGGGAACAAATTGAGATATTTCTCTATTTTTTTAGATCAGGAATACAAAATTATTACCAAGACGAGAAAGTCCATCGAGCGACGTTCACAAGCAATGGCTTTGTCCTATGGCAGTTTGCAGCGCATTCTAAGGCGTGACCTACACTTATGAGCGTTTAAAATTCAATTTGTGCAAAAGCTGACAGATGCCGAAAAGACTTTTTGAGGAAACCTTTCTGGAGATGTGAGCCAATGACCAGGTCATTGTGGACGACTTATTGATATCTGATGAGGCGCACTTCCTCTTGGCAGGTTCTGTCAACTAACAGAATTACCGCTTTTGGGGAGATCGTAATCCTATGGAACTGTACGTGATGCCACTTCAGAGTCTGAAACTAACCGTGTGGTGTGGAGTGACAACGCCAGCACCATCAGCCCAATCTTACTCAAAGATGCGGCGGGGGAAACATACTGTACAACGTAACGGCACAGCACTACCTGGAGATGTTGTGGATCCTTTTGGTACTGGAACTGCAGTGACGTGAACGGCCTGTCATCTGGTATCAGCAGGATGGGGTCACGCTTCAGACAGTACGAATTTCCACGGCAGAACATCGGGCCCTGTTTCCGGGGCATATCTTCTCTCGTTTCAGCGACATCCATTGGCCGTTGCGTCAACCCAACCAATTTCTTTCTCTGGGGGTACTTCAAAGGAAAGATGTACGACACACGACCAACAACATTGGACGAGCTGGAGATACGTATCCGACAGGAGATTACTGCAATTCCTGTTGCCATGCTGGAGCGCACAATGCGCAGCAGTTTCGCTGCGCGCTTGTATGAATGGACAAACGTAGCGCTTACTGGTAAGATGTGATTTTCAAAAAATAAAAAAGACTTACGGACAAACTTCCATCCTTAGTGTACCATTTGGGAAAAAAAATTAACATTTAATATTTAGTTAACTATTGATAAACCTGCATATCTCCTACGTAAAATTGTCGTATTTTTATGGATCACCCTGAACCTTGCTTTCGGATCATTAGTTCTGCCAATCTGTATATTTCAAGTCTGTAACACGTAAAAAAAACATGTACAATATTTCAGAAACGGCCCAAAAGCTTTCAAGAAATAATTAAATGCCATTAATCCATATGTTTTGGATGACCAGTGAGCACACAAAATGAGGCAATATTTTTTCCCACAATGACGTGCCAATCTTGGACGATTGGACGAAAAATGAGCGAGGGATAACTACTGTAATGCAAGTACGGGTACCAAGATTTCTGACCTTGCAAACAAGAAACACAAGATTGCGGTGGTGTGTACATATCACAGTAATTCGAAAGGGAAATTAAGTATATTTCATGTGTTGTTCTTTCACAGCTGTGGACGGCCCTGCTTGCAGTGACGACCTCCATCTTCGTTCGAGTTGACGGTCAGAATCAGCAGCAGCCATTTACCATTACAACGATTTTCGCTCCCTTCACGTGAGTATTCAACGTCTAATCCTTACACTCTCAGATACAGGTGTTATGGGTGTAGATACTTGAAGTGGAGTGCAACAGTATATTGCAAATAAATTCTCACCAACTTTAATAAGGGCTCCATTGGCTTGACTTATGGTACTATGGGAGGATGAAAATCGACCCCCCTGGATCGAAATTCTGCTTTATAATTATTGTAAGGGACCTCAAGAAAGGGCCTTGGAGCCAATTGCTGACTCTCTCAG
>CAJPEV010005831.1:0-12900 GCA_905338385.1 Darwinula stevensoni
GAAATGCTATGAATTCGATTTGCCTTCGCTGTATAGCAGAACATGTCTTTGTTGATAATTTTCTTTCATGCATTCTCTTTGAATTAAAGAAAGGGGAAGTCGTAGAGCGGAGTGACAGGCTTGGGAGCGCGAATGAAGACCTTTTCCCTCAGGTATTTCTCCCTCTCTCGGAACTTCCAAAATTGAAATTGTGTCAGATCGACCCACCACCATCATTTCTCCTGACTTTCGACATTTCTGGCCCGGAATTGCCCCTTAGGGCTACATGGAGCTCTTTCAGGAATCCAAAATGTGTCAACACCCATTTTCGCCCTCAAAAAAAGAAGTAATTGTGTCTAAATAACCAGAATAGCAAAAAATGCGTCACTTCGACTCATCAAAAGTTTTGTGTGCAATATGCAGGCAAGTTTTCCCAACCGCGGTCCCAGAAAGGGTTGCTCAAATTTCTAAGTCCCTTTGCTAAATTATTTGCCTTCTTGTACGGAGTATCAGTTTCAGACTCACCCTGCGGAGATGCATATTAGGACAGCCTCGGGAAGCAAATCGCGTCGATGCTGTTAACCCTGGACTCTATGAAAATCACACTCACCATCGCGGTTAGTGAGGAACTTTTGCAGACTAGAAATGGCTTTGCCAGCAAAAAGTTGCGGGACGTAAAAGCCTGACTTTTGCGGGAAAGTGAAGTACAGGCCACCGGGACCTGCGTGACTTTGCAGGTTCTCTCCCACTGGAAGATCCACGAGAGGCCGGATCTGCACATCGAAGCGTATATCAAATTCAAGGAATTCAAGAATACTCAATGTTTCCTGTTTCCTGTTGCCCCAGGATGACTCCCTGCAAGAGGTACATTCTTCGGAAAACGCGGGTCCTCCTTCACATGCAAATGACTACATGAAAAACACTATTTGCATGAATTGAAAATGTTCATCACTATCTTCTACTCCAGTCAAGAGACGTAGTGATCTCAATATTGTGGTCTGCAAATGCTGACGTTTACGAATGAAGCATTCATCATGGCTCAGAAAAATTACCCTGGGCCTATAGGTTGAATAGAATTGACAATGGACATTACTTTCACGGGGAAGTTTCATCAGAACATTTAGGCAAACTTTTGGACACTTTGAAAGAAGCAACCGTCTGGTAACTACGCATGCTCAATCTGCGTGAACTTTTGGGTTGCAAGCGTTTAATGTAGCGAAGAGGTGGAAGTCGATAGCATGAGCTTACCCCGTACCGTTGGAGCTCTTTTTTTGGTCCGATGCCAGAGAGCATGAGGAGCTGAGGAGAGGCGACTGCCCCGGCCGACAGGATCACCTCCCTCCTCGCTGATATGAAGTGTCTGGTACCGTCTTCCTTCAGGAACTCGACTCCCCTTGCCGTTTTCCTCGTCTTGTCTATCACGATCTGGTTTTTAAATGCAGTGATGTGTGCTGACTACTGATTGGCCTGGGACTACTTTTGAATTCACTTTCAGGTTACATTTACCAGCTCCATTCAAAATGGTGCAAAAGAAAACGTAGAATGAAGTTTAACGTTGGATGTTCACATAGTTGAAAAAAAACCGAAGAAATACTATATTGTCGGAAATCGTTAATTCGGATTCTTAACTGTCGAAGTGAATAACGTCGAAGCAAGGAAATTTGAACATTTTTCATTAGCATGCTGACCAGCTTAAAACTTGTGAGTCACAGCCCTCAGGGAAGCAATCCTATCCCCAAAACCGTAGCTTTCACCAATTTTAATAATGCGTCGGTCAAGGTCCGTTTCATTTTTCTTCCCTTTTAGCATCGAATGACCATTCTCTAGTCTTGCTTCACGAACGTCTATTTTGGCCTGTTCCTCGGGGATGAAGGACATGAAGATCCAAATGTTGGGATGTGGAGTTCTAATTACAAGCAGCGATGCCAAACGTTGGCAAAGTTCGTTTTGCAGGGTTGATCGTGAAGCACTCGATTTTGAAACTTCCACAATGGTGGGAGGGGAGGTAAGCGGAAGTTTTGGCCTGCCTCTCGCTAGTCTGCCATCAAGATAATGCTCTCACATTATCTTGATGGCAAGTAAAATGTGTTGCGACATCAGCAACATCGTCGGGCATGATTTGGGCGAGTTCTTTTAAACTGACAGGTACATCATGCAAGGACACTAATAGAGAAATAGAGAAATCAGCTTCATTCCCTCATGAAAAATGAGGATTCTTATATATTCCTTTAGGAATATATAGGAATCGTATAGGAACCTATAGGAATCCTATACGTTCCCTATAGGACCTGTAGGTTTCCGTTTGAAGTTCTCCTCTAGGCCATTTGATGGAGGTATGGGGTTCTCGCATTTCTCACAGTACACAAAAGTGCCCTCCCCTTTGTCCATGGAATCATCTCTCACAGGAGTGCTTTGTACCTCCCCGTATGTCTTACCTTGCCTCATTGTAGCAATCAATAAACTTGGACACTTCCTTATTTGGCATCTCCATATTCCAGATAGAATGATGGAGTCCAGGCCAGCCTAATGTGCTCATATTCCCTTGGAGAACCCCGTTCGAGAAAATGTGCATCTTATCCGAAAGGAGTTTCAGAATTAGAGAAAGTCTTTGCAGGTTCCGTCTGCCATTTCTTTAGGCCTGGAGAAGGATGATTCTTCTCTCTACTGAAGGAAGTGGACGCACTATCCTGCATATTCAGGCGACATGTGTGAAAAATAAATTATACAGACGTAGGAATTACTAGTATCAGAAATGCAAATGCCCTTATCATGGGGAAACTCCCTAGTCGGTAATTAATTTACACCAAAATGCCGGGGCAATATTGGTGGCCATTCCCGTTGTAATGCCAAGGTTTCAAAGCCCACAAAGCCTCCCCGAATCCTATAGGTCAGGAGTCTTATACAAACCTATAGGGATCTTAAAGGATCCTATGTGTTTTTTATTTAAAAAACCAATAGGAAAGTCTATAGGTTTCCTATAAGAAATATATATACGTTTCCTATAGGACATTTCCGTATGGGTTGACATATTGCTGTGTTAATCCACGGTATTGGACCATTCTCCAGATCGACCAGGAGAGATTTAAAAAAAAACTTAATGGTCCAAGGCAAGTAAATGTTGACTGAGCGTGATCATCATCAAGCTCTCCATCTTTCCATCTTCCAGCCCTTAAGTTCATGGAATGGTCATTTTCACAATTCCTCGCTTTTATAAAATGCTCTTTCGTGCCAACGATTGGACAGTTCGACGAATTGAGTGTGTTGAACCTGACGGATTCGACGGGACAGTCGATTCGACAATATATTCATTTCAGCGTTATTTCCCTTACGAAAATGTCTTATAGGATTCCTATATATTCCTAAAGGAATATATAGGAATCCTATAGGAATCCTATATATATAGGGTTCCGTTTGAAGTTGACATATAGGGTTCCGTTTGAAGTTCTCCTCTAGGCCACTAGATGGAAGAATTGGGTTTGCAAATTTCTGAAAGGGTACAAAAGTGCCCTCCCCTTACCCAAGGAAACATCTCTCAAAAGAGAGTTTTGTACGTCCCCTAATGTCTCTCCTTGCCTCATTGTTGGAATCAATTAACTTTAACAGTTCCTTATTTGCCATGCCCATCTTCCAGATATAATCATGGAATCCCGTGAATAAATATTCCCATATTCTTTTTGAAGGCCACGTACGAAACTGAATAGACTCTATCCAAATGGAGTTTCAGTAAAGAGACGTGCTCGCAGGTTCTGTCTTCTATTTCCTTAGGTCGAGAGAAGAATGCCACTTCTTACCGAAGGAAGTAGATGTACAATCCAGCGACGCAGGTGGGGTGGGGTCATAAATTATGCAGACCCCCGCAGTACTGGTATTAATAGTGGATGTGTCCCTACCATGGAAAGTCCCCTAATCGGTTTTTTATTTACACCGAAATGCTTCGCCAATATTAACCCCGGTCGCTTTTTCGTCGTAATGCCTGGGTTTCGAAACCCAAAATATCCTCCCCGAATCCTATAGGTCAGGAGACCTATAAGACCCTATAGGGATCCTATAGGATCCTAAAGGATCCTATAGGTTTTTCGTGTTTCAAAAACCTATAGGAAAGTCTATAGGTTTCCTATAAGAAATAACTATAGGTTTCCTATAGGACATTTCCGGCAGGGTTTTTTCAACGAATCGACTCAAGCCCGAATTTACCTTGCCGTTGAAGCCCAGATGATAAACACATGATACCTGATGGACGTTATTGGCGTCAAGCAGACACATTCTTGTCTAAATTCTGATGAATTTTCCAAAGAGCCAAGGTTATGTCTGATTTCATTCACGCAATCTGCCTAACCGTTCCGCAATTATTGTTTCATCCACTAAAAATGTTTTTACACATTGTAATCCCCTCTGGCAAACCATCCCTCTGCCCGCGTGAATCCCACTCACCCTGGAGACCGGCGTGTTGAGGAGGACGTGGAGGTTCTTGCGGTGCCTCACCGGCGTCAGATACGCGCTGGCCGCGCTGTATCGGATCCCCTGCTTCGATGCCACTTGCACCCTGCTGAAACCTGCGAGACAGTCACTCCAAATTCCGTACCTTTCCTCCTTCGATTCGAGAATTTGACAAGGACTAGGTCGTCTCGCGGTTTATTCCAAGGGTCCCTTTCGTTTCTTATTTTCCTTTCTATCAAATGAGATCTTGGAAAATTGAAGAGAAACAAAATTTTAAAAAACTTGAAAATGCTGTGCCGTAGTAAATTGACTTCCAACTCCCGACGTGGCTTAGATCATCCTGAATTTTAAAAAAAGAACTATTAAATAAGTTGAGCCGCGTTAAATTAGCAAAAGTTTTTTCTTTCAAGATAGAAATTTCCCTCCGAGGCCTCTCCTACCATGGAGTGTCTATTCGCTCAAACTGATCCATCGTTGCTATGATTGTAATGCAAGGCACTACTTGACAATCGATACGGAACAAAACTTTTTTTAAATATTGAATAGCCTGAGGATGGATTTTTTTTTCGAAACTTAAAAATTTTGCTGCAAAGAACGTTTTTCTTACCAACTTTTCATGAATTTAACTTGTTGCTTTCAGTTGATTGCGAGTGCATTTGGAGTGAACTCAATGGACTGAACAAATTCTCCTTTATTACGTTAATTAGTTAATGAGATGATGAATTAACGAATTACCATTCTGAGAAGCGCCGTTGTAGTCAGGGTTATAGGGGAAGCCCAGGCTCTGCCCGGCCTCGATGAATGCGGGTGCAACGTCCGTGATGTATGAATGGGAAACGGGGAAATATCCGCCAGTTGAATGATAAGGGGCATCTTCTGCAGGATGAACAACATGTTACTGATTTTCATAAGCTCTCATTTTTATAATTGACTGATGATTTTTATGAGTAATTGCTTAATTTAAGGCCGAAGCTCTGCAAGGAAATTTGACGAATTGTACTGAAATTATGATAAAATATATTCAAAATGCCCACTGTTTTGATTTCGAATTTTGTCACTATCCCTTGCCCTTTGCTCTATCAAATATTGACCCTTCACGTTGACAAATCTTTAAAAATAAAACTG
This sequence comes from Darwinula stevensoni, assembly GCA_905338385.1. NCBI lineage: Eukaryota > Metazoa > Arthropoda > Ostracoda > Podocopida > Darwinulidae > Darwinula > Darwinula stevensoni. The sequence continues at coordinate 5,542 of CAJPEV010005831.1, forward strand.
CATGAGACAATTTTCTGGAAATGTGTCACTCAACGCTCTCCGTTGAAAATGGCTCTGCGAGGTTTCCATTGTCAGATTGATCTGATTCCTTTATTATTATTATCTGGAACGTATTTCTCTCGCTATGTTCCGTGAACCTGAACGTTAACTCCAACACCCATGCCATGGCTTCCTACACGAGAGACCTTGAGCTTCTACTTAATAGATCATTTTCGATTTAATGAACAATTCATTGAGATGATTCAGGCTCCCTTATTATACGCAGCCAGTACTTCAGGGAGTAAGTGAAGTCAAAGAAGTTAAGCGTAACGTAAGCAGACGAATATGGGTGAATTGATTGGTAACGTAGTTCATTATTAAATAAATGCAAAATTCTGTTCATTAAGCAGAAAAGATCGTGAGCTATGTGTTCTGCAAAGTTTTGTTACAGGCTTCTCGTATCATCGCATCCCCTCTCAATAATCGTAACTTTCTGACACTGGCACTGAAGGAATACAATTTTTCTCGTTGTCCTCTTCATGATCCGTCGTTCGTGAAACTTGACGCGATACATGTGATGGTGGAAACTCGATGCATGCGGTATAGGAGAAGTTCTCGTCTTACTTTTCGGAACATCTCTGACGAGAAAGTCCTCCGACCTCTTGAAGAGGGGGAGGATGTCGTCGAAGGACCAGCCAGGATTCCCCAAGGCGGCCCAGTTGTCGTAGTCCTTGCGGTTTCCTCGCACGTATATCCCGCCGTTCATTGATGAGCATCCTCCCAGCATCCGACCTCTGAACCAGCGGCATCGCTAATGGTGCAGAAAAATTCAAATAATTTTTAACGATGTTGAATTGAATTTTAACGACCGGTGGAACACGTTGCAACATATATCCACTTCCAAATACCCCGGGGCCGGTCCCGCCACCCCATGTGGGAGCCCACAATGGGCCGCATCGAACTCTGGTGTGCAGCTTACCTCTGAGGCTCTTAAAAAAGGCGTTGAGTGCCCTTCTACATCGGTACGTTATTGTTCCGCTCCCTCCCTGGAGACATTGTCTGCGAGTGTCTCTCCCTCTCTCTGGAAGAACTCCAGCGACTAAGTGGTACTAGCTTCGTGTCAACACGAAGATAATCCTTACCCCATGGAGTCAAGCCCCTATTTAAACCATCCTTCCTCCACAATTGCCAAGGGCCTCCCTGAACCAGTTTAAACTACATTACAGACCTGCTGGGGAATTATACCGAGGCATTCCCTGATACCAGAGATAGCGCGGCTATTAGGCGCCATCTCGATTCATCCGTGAAAACCATATTGTTCCAATAATTGAGACAGATATCTCGCCAAGTCCAAATGTTGGCTGCCGCACTTGGCCAGCATGGCCAACACACTGCGATTTCTGCACCCCCCCCCCCCCCCCCACACACACACACACACAACTAACGTGGGCTCCAGGGAACACTGCGGTTCCGGCACCCCCCCCCCCCCACACACACACACACACAACTAACGTGGGCTCCAGGGCCGGCCTTAGGGGTGGGTGACCCCCCACGGCGGTCGCTCACGACTACACAATAAAACACGGAGGTGTGGGTGGTCGCCGAAATGAATGTGAGCCCAAGGCGTCATTTCCCTTAATGCAGGCCCTGGTGGGCCCACGTTTCCTCAAAACTAATGTGGGACCAACGTGATGTGCTGTCTGGATTAATGTTTGCGGGGGGTCCTAAATTGAAGAGTAGTGAAAATGTTTAATTCTGATCATCAGTCAATGATTATGTAATAGGGGCATTCGATTGGAGTGGTTTTAAATTAATTCAAAGAAGGCAAAAAGATCAAGAATCGCAACAATATTATATCACTGGTCCTACCTTCACAAAAGATCCAAAAAATTTGGAACTAGGCGGATATCCCTCCGAGAGGAAATTTACCTGCTGATGTTCAACCAGTTCTAACTGCATCTAGGGGATTATCCCTCGCATCTGGATCCAAGCACGCATGAGGGGGGGGAAACAGAACTGCTTCCGATTCCACCAAAAATGCCCTTATCATCTCTATGAACATTTTGGATGGGTCCTGCAGCTACTGGCACTAAACTTGCACTTTGTCCGATATTTGATTTCAACAACAGATTTCTCGAATTCATTTTGTAATGCGAAGCATATGAGCATTATCTGAAATAAGTTGCATCTTGGCAGGTGTCCGCGCTGATCGAGGAGTGGATAAAATGCCTTCGTTCGCATTCAGATTTTTAACACCATATCGAAAACGTCTGTATTCATTGCGTCCCCCCCCCCACCATTTTCGTTAAATTGTTAAATTAATTGTAAAACGAATATAGTTTCCACGGTTTTGATGGATGAGAGGAAAGTGTCCTTTTTGATCATCCACCTATGCCTTACACGGTTATAAAAGAGAAATTTATTGAAGCCTTCCAAGGAAGGAAGTGCAGGCAAAGATAATTTCACATGGTGAGAATCCTAATCGGTTTCACTGAGTTTCAAGCCAAACTTGGACAACATTACACACGAAGAGAATATCATTTAACTCTCTTCTTGCGCCAGAAATTTCTTTTGTGTTTGATCGGCGTCAATTCCCTTTTGATTTATTGCTCAGCGCATCAAAATCCGCCGAATGCTGCCGGTGTTGGCACTTATAGGTCGATCGTGGAAATCTTCCAGGTGAGTAACTCCATAAATACTGTAAATGTGACCTCTAGTTCAAAAAATCCCCTGGTAAATACGAGTGGCAGGACTCACCCCTCCTTCGATGGCAAGGCAGGAATCCTCCTGAGGCTCGCTGGTGTAGCGGTAGTCGAACTTGGAGAACCACCACATGAACGAGGCGAACGGAAGGATGAGGGAGAGCATGGATCCATCCGACCCAGCCTCGATCACCAGCACCTTCGCGGTCGGGTTCTCAGTTAACCGGCTCGCTATCACGCTCCCGGTCGTCCCTCCTCCCACTTCAGGAAGCGCAGGCGATGTTGATTAAATGCATCAAAAGCGTTTTGAGATGCATATACAGTATGTGTCAAAAAGGGATCGAAATCGTACCACTCTCAGCACGCAATACGGAATCCATGCTTGGATCGTGTACTCCCTCATTAAGCTCATTAAGCCAAACGAGGCAAAGAGACTTGACGCAACAGAAACTCTAAGGTGTACTAACGGACGGTTAATTTACAGGGTACAGTAGACAGGTAGAATGTATTTGCTGGCTGCTTCAGGCCCTGTATGTGGCAGATCAACTTTTCATTCACATTGCTACACGAATGACGGTTTCTCCAGGATCTCTGGGCATACACATAAGAGAATCTACATAAAAAATGTATCGACTTCCATCTCCTGGAAGCATGAACCTGGGTCAGGGTGCTGGTTAGTTGACTTCCTTGAATTATAATAATTTTTTGGTCTGGTTGGAAATCGTCCTTGTATTGTCCTGTGGAAATGGTACGATTCGCGAGAAACTCACCTTGCGTTAGGTTGGCTCTAAGATCCACAATGGTACAACATGTACTTGCGTTCGCTTGATATTTTTCCTTACCGATGATGAAGTCGTAGGAGTCGTTGAGCCGCAAGTCGCGGTTGGAAAACCCGACGTGATTGTCTATTTCGTTGACGAGCAAATTTCCGGATAAAAAGGCGACCGAGGCCCAGATGATTCTTCCCACCAGCCCCATGCTGCTCCCGTGATGATGCATCCTGCGGGATTCGGAAGACGGTGGTTGAAAAATCTCGCTTTGGGCGAGTTGCCCGTGTTCCCCTGCAAAACGTCAATTCGTCAGGTGGGTTTGGTACCAGGTGGATTTCCCCACCGGTAGTATTTCCAGCTGTTGGAGCGATGGCCACTNATCGGTTTTTTACTTACACCGAAATGCTTCACCAATATTAACCCCGGTCGCTTTTTCGTCGTAATGCCTGGGTTTCGAAACCCAAAATATCCTCCCCGAATCCTATAGGTCAGGAGACCTATAAGACCCTATAGGGATCCTATAGGATCCTAATGGATCCTATAGGTTTTTCGTGTTTCAAAAACCTATAGGAAAGTCTATAGGTTTCCTATAAGAAATAGCTATAGGTTTCCTATAGGACATTTCCGTAAGGGCAGCTCACTGCGATTTCTGCCCACGCTCCCCCCCACACAACTAACGTGGGCTCCAGGGCCGGCCTTAGGGGTGGGTGACCCCCCAGGGCGGTCGCTCACGACTACACAATAAAACACGGAGGCGGGGTGGGTGGTCGCCGAAATCAAAGTGAGCCCAGGGCGCCATTTCCCTTAATGCCGGCCCTGGTGGGCCCACGTTTCCTCACTCAAAACTAATGTGGGTCCAACGTGATGTGCTGTCTGGATTAATGTTTGCGGGGGGTCCTAAATTGAAGAGTAGTGAAAATATTTAATTCTGATCATCAGTCAATGATTATTTAATAGGGGCATTCGATTGAAGTGGTTTTAAATTAATTCAAAGAAGGCAAAAAGGTCAAGAGTCGCAACAATAATATATCACTGGTCCTACCCTCACAAAAGGTCCAAAAAATTTGGAACTAGGTGGATATCCCTCCGAGAGGAAATTTACCTGCTAGAGGGATGTTCAACCAGTTCTAAATGCATCCAGGGGATCATCCCTCGCATCCATCTGGATCCAAGCACCGAGAATCAGAACTGCTTCCAATTCCACCAAGGATGCCCTTATCATCTCGAGGGACATTTTGGATGGGTCCTGTAGCTACTTGCACTAAATTTGCACTTGGCCCGATGTTTGATTTCAACAACAGATTTCTCGAATTCATTTTGTGAAGCGTAGCATATGAGCATTATCTGAAATAAGTTGCAAATTGGAAACGGGCTGATCGAGGAGTGGACGAAATGCATTCGATCGCATTCAGATGTTCAATACCATATCGAACGTCTGTATTTATTGCGTTCTCCCCATTTCCCCCGACTGTTCGGCGTAAATCGGACAGTTAAATGGTTAAATTAATTATAAAACCAAGATAGTTTCCATGTTTTGGATTGATGAGAGGAAAGTCTCCTTTTTGATCTATGCCTTACACGGTTATGACAGAGGAGTAATTTAATAAAGCATGCCAGACCAAGGAATTAAGTGCAGGCAGAGATACTTTCACATCGTGAGAATCGGTTTCACTGAGTTTCAAGCCAAAAGTTTATTTGATTCCTGTGAACGGTAATCATTTCTGCTTCGTCAGATCAGAATAACAAAGTTGTTCAGATACCCAGTGGACAATATTACACACAAGGAGAATATAATTTAACTCTCTTCTTAGGCCAGAAATTTATTTTGTGTTTGATCGGCGTCGCGTCAATTCCTATTGATTTATTGCTCAGAGCATCTAAATCCACCTTGAAGGAGCAATATTTCGCTTAATGCTGCCGGTGTTGGCACTTAAAGGCAGATCGTGGAAATCTTCCAAAATTCCCTGGCAAATACGAGTGGCTGGACTCACCCCTCCTTCGATGGCGAGGCAGGAATCCTCCTGAGGTTCGCTGGTGTAGCGGTAGTCGAACTTGGAGAACCACCACATGAAAGAGGCGAACGGAAGGATGAGGGAGAGCATGGATCCATCCGACCCAGCCTCGATCACCAGCACCTTCACGGTCGGGTTCTCGGTTAACCGACTCGCTATCACGCTCCCGGTCGTCCCTCCTCCCACTTCAGGAAGAGCAGGCGATGTTGATTGAGTGCATCAAAAGCGTTTTGAGATGCATATATGCCTCAAAAAGGGATCGAAATCGCACCACTCTCAGCACGCAATACGGAATCCATGATTGGATCTTGTACTTCCTCATTAAGCTCATTAAGCCAAACGAGGCAAAGAGACTTAACGCAACAGAAATTCTAAGGTGTACTAACGGACGGTTAATTTACAGGGTACAGTAGACAAGTAGAACGTATTTGCTGGCTGCTTCAGGCCCTGTATGTGGCAGAGCAACTTTTCATTCGCATTGCTACACGAATGACGGTTTCTCCAGGATCTCTGGGCATACACATAAGAGAATCTACATAAAAAATGTATCGACTTGCATCTCCTGGAAGCATGAACCTGGGTCAGGGTGCTGGTTAGTTGACTTCCTTGAATTATAATAATTTTTTGGTCTGGTTGGAAATCGTCCTTGTAGCCGGATTCGGGAAATGGTACGATTCGCGAGAAACTCACCTTGCGTTAGGTTGGCTCTAAGATCCACAATGGTACAACATGTACTTGCGTTCGCTTGATATTTTTCCTTACCGATGATGAAGTCGTAGGAGTCGTTGAGCCGCAAGTCGCGGTTGGAAAACCCGACGTGATTGTCTATTTCGTTGACGAGCAAATTTCCGGATAAAAAGGCGACCGAGGCCCAGATGATTCTTCCCACCAGCCCCATGCTGCTCCCGTGATGATGCATCCTGCGGGATTCGGAAGACGGTGGTTGAAAAATCTCGCTTTGGGCGAGTTGCCCGTGTTCCCCCGCAAAACGTCAATTCGTCAGGTGGGTTTGGTACCAGGTGGATTTCCCCACCGGTAGTATTTCCAGCTGTTGGAGCGATGGCCACTAGGTAAAATAAAAAAAAAAGGTCAAAACCCACCTGGTTAAAATTCATCTGGTTAAAGACCCACCTGGTTAAAAATCCTCCTTGTTAAGGACCAACCTGTTTAAAGACCCCGAAGGGGAACATTCACATGGTTCGAGAAACATGCGTTCGAATGACCAGGTGGATTTCCACCTGGTTCCCAATCTCCACCTGGTCGAGCGACCAGGTGGTGCTGGTGGACGTTTCGTGAGGGTAGAATAGGTGCAAGAAAGTTTGCAAATTACGAAAAGAAAAGTTAGCCATTATCGCAATTGAAAACGTTCGAATTCACTCTCGAAGAGGTTTCAGGCCGGATCGAACAGGGATCGCGGTCGTCGACGACCGCGATCCCTGTTCCACACAGGAAGAGCGAATGGTTCGTATGCAATTGTTTTGAAAGGAAAAAATTTTGTCTCGGTTCTCTAGTGGGGAGACCATTGCTCGATCGCCGATCTTCAGTCGAAATTGCGTAACTATTAATTTACTTATTTGTGATTTACTTATCAATATCTATATACGTAATACGCGAATATATGTTTGTAAGTTTGTATAGATATCCTGGCACGTAACGCATCGTTTGAAAGTCTATGGTCAAGGGGGATGCATCCAGCAATCGCATTTGAAAAATCTTCTCCCTTACGAAAATGTCTTATAGGATTCCAATATATTCCTTTAGCAATATATAGGAATCCTATAGGAATCCTATAGGAACCGAAAGGAATCCTAAAGGATTCTATATGCCCCATAGAGTTCAGTTTGGGACCTATAGAGTTCCCTATAGAACCTATAGATCCCCCTATAGAACCTATTG
>CAJPEV010005832.1:0-12897 GCA_905338385.1 Darwinula stevensoni
AGGAATATACTCCCCGAATTTCATGTTTCTGGGTTCAGGGGTTTGGGCTGGGCGTTGATGAGTCAGTCAGTCAGTCAGTCAGGACATACGTCTTTATATATATAGATGTCAAGATTTGGGAAGAGACATGAATAGGTGATGACGCCCAGAGATATCCTACGTTTCCCGCGCACGTTTTCTGTTTAGATGGGATGGGGGAAGGGGGGTTAAACAAAGGGAAAGCCTTTGCAAAATGGTTATCTCATGTTACTTCATAAAGTTATCGTTCTAGGCGTGAGGATTTCCACCCGTTCATAATGAGTTTGTGTAACGGGCACGGGGCGCAGTGGGTTGGATTTATGACAATTTCAACTATTAATTAAGTTCAAATAAAAACTTTACCTTAACGCGCCCCGATTCCACTACAATGAATTCCCTTCCAGGTCCGTGCCAATTCAAATTCGAGTGGGAGTAACTAAGGCGTAATTCAAGACAACAAAAAAAATGTATTTCCAAAAAGATAAATTAATGATATAAAAAAAGACAAAAGAAATGCTAGCCAAACAATCAGTAATTTACCCTTTACAGTGCACTCAATGACAAAGGGCTGATTTTCACTTCCTTTCAGATAAAACCTTGCATGTTCTGGGGAAAACTCACGACCATCGAAGCGAAACGACTCCTCTAACTATATCGTTGTTCCTTCGTATGTTTTTGGAGAGAAAGGCGGCCAGTTTCAAAACACCCACGATCTAAAAGGGCCCGAGTACCACGGTCAAATCGGTACTGACTCGAGTTCTTCGAGTTCGAGCTCTTCAGGCACCTCGGAGTAAGGGATCGAGGGAGGGATCTTCCGCTGAAAGCTTGCTGGATTGGAGGATAGGTTTTGGCGATTGGACTTGATTGGAGGGACTTTGATACCTATTCGCATAATGATGTTATGGCTCCTTGTACAGTGCTTGGGTAGCAAATTCAAGAAGGAAAGATCCTGCATATAAACTGTATGGAGCCCTTCCACGTGTTCGTTGACCCCAAACACTGGGTTCACCTCCCTCCACGTGTTGATGAATGTTTTAGTTCACCTACTTCAGCCTCCTCCCCGCCTTGACTCTACTGATAAGCTGGACTTGCGGTCATAGGCCGGCATACGTTACATTTGTACAGTACACGTTCCAGATGCAATGTCCATTTTGTAAACTGGTCCTAATATGGGCACTGCTTGGTCCATATTCTAAAACTGATAATATGTTTCCATAATCAAGTTTAAGAGCATCTAATATCGTCCTTTTCGCTTATACTTCAAATATTTATCTATGTTTTATTAAATTCAAAGGCCTTCAAAGTGGAACATTACATTGAGATGTGTATGACGGCCGTTTAGTGCGTGAATTCATATGTTCAGCATAAGTGTGAAATGAATCGCATGATTTCAGAGGTTCAAGGGAGAAAACTTGATGCCATTCAGTTGAATTGGAAGGTGGATCTCGATGGGATCAGGACACTGCGAGAGCGAGAGACCATGCAGAGCTCACGTGCAAGACTGTGTGCCCGAGGTGGTCTTCGCTGGAGATGTCGTCCGGTTTCGAGCCCATTCCAACCCTAACTCGAATGGTTGCATCCTAAGTAGTAGTCCTGGAAACTCAGACTCGTCGTTCGGAACGTTTGGACTCAATTTTTGTTCTCAATTGCTTCGGGATGCAGTCAATATGCCCATTCCCGATTTGTTTCATGGCTCAGCCTAGTAAGATAAGGCTTATAAAGGGTGTCCCAGATTTCCCGTCTCATTTTAATTAATTTTGTCATTCTTAGCGAATGGGGTTTAACCGAAAATTGTTCATGCCATCCATTAATAATTCTTTCTAAATATCAAGTCATCTGTAAGTTGTCTGGTGTTTCTGTCACGAGGAAGTCCTATCACTTTACCTTAGCTTTCGCTGAGAAACGAAATAAATGAAAATGTGATAAGTAATCTAGGACACACCGTACAGTTGGAATGTTTTTATTCCGTATTCATTAGATCTAAGCTGTAGGATCTTCACTGTTGGCAACATCCGTAAGATGAGATTCCGTTTCGGCATGGAGAAAACAAGCGAAACAATATTATAACTCTAACCAACCCCGGGTCCAAGCCGATATACTCAATAGCAAGCCAGGAAAGAGATAACGCTTCTCCATTCTTCTGAAAGAGATGTTCCTGACATCTAGTGAATTCCAAAGAAAACTAGTAACGTTCGATATGGGAAAGATGTCTCTCATGAAGTAGCTCCGAGATAACAGGCACACATCCTCCTCTCAGTGCATCCTCTATGACTTCGTCAGTGAAGCCTCTCTGTCACTCCCCTCCTCCGCTATCCTCTTCCAAGGTCCCAATAAATAAGCATTCGTCATTGCCAGTGCGTCACGTCGTTTCCTAAGGCACAGTAAGCCGAGCGAGGGGTGATAACGCTCCATATCCGAATGGCGATGTAATGGAAGCTGAGATGCGTGTGGCTGAACTCCATTAGAGTCAGAAGCATCCCAGTACGCCCTGGCATAGCAGTGTGCATCCACTCAGCGTGTAATAACCTAGTGAAAGTGGTGTTGGGGAAGTGAGCAACAGACTACATTCAACACCTAAGGTAAACTCCCTTTAAAAAGGAAACGTAGTTCCAAACGTCATTATGATAGAAATGATTCCAACGCACCCTTACATAACGATAGGCTACGGTTGGGCTATGCATTCGTATATACTCTGACGGATTTTGGATAACTTTCACCTCGTGCTCGAATACGTGTGATTTATAAGTCATCTCACTTAACGCACGCAGGTGGAACGCAATTTCCGCGCAATCCGACAGAATGTTGATTTCAGGGGTTTCCCTTATATCAATTTGGTAAGAGACAAAAACAAGGATTTGATTTTTGGGGATAAGTTAGTTAGTGAAGTTCTATCAATAGGATGATAGAGAGTGCAGCATGGGCTAGGTAGAGTCGTTTGAGATGGCCAAGTCTTTGTGGAGTGTGTCAAAAGAGAGTCGAAATTGCACCTTCCACTTGTGTCACTTTGTGGGGTCTCGGGGAATTGACCAGTCGAGGGCTCGAATTCGCTGGGCTAATGTGGAAAAAAAGGGAATAACGCCTACAGAGATTCTGGACAACTGACGAGTTATCGAGCGATTAGGCCTAGCGAACTTTCAGTATAAAGGAAAATGGGGAGGGTTTGCAGCTGACGAACTTCTCTGGAATGCTGTGTACAAGATACGTGCCGCGCGAGAGGGGCTGACGATATACCTTTGTGGAAAACTGAAACGAGTTGTATCAGGTGTCTCACATCTTCATGAAGGTACATGGAGTGTCGGATGTTACAATTTTATGGCGCAGACTCCACAAATGATTTACATTTAATATCAGGAATAATGGGACCCATAATGGTTGCTGCAAGGTTAATCATCGTGCAAGATACTTCGCCTTCAAAATGAAAGCCAAACAAAATATCAGAATTTGAAATTGGAGTTATAGGGTTGAGGAAGGTAGGCAAATTCAGATTTTACTTTCTTGTAATGAGTGCTGGAGACGTACCTGCGGAATATTCAGTTGTCGTTCCTTCATTGCCATTGCTGAATGGGGCAGTTCCCAGGTAAAGCTGCTCGTTTCAATGAACCCAGTCCTATCTCAGACATGCAAGGCGGGAAAAGAATACCAAGCTATTGGTTTCAACACGCTGTAAATCAGGCCACAGTACCTTGCTTTGATGAAACTTTTAGGAACACCTTAATGAACTATTTGCAGCATATACATACTTATGTTATTATATCATTAGTTTTTTGACTCAAGAGCAGGAAAACAGTCGTCTCCATTTGGGAAACTGTAGCAAAAACCCTGGCTGCAGTTTGAGTTAGAGCAGAGAGCTTTTTAAAGAACATATTTGGATCTGTCCACGGTGGCGGAAGTGACATCCTGAGTAATATATTTAGTATGCAAAATGTATTTAACTATATTATGGCTGACAAATTAGCATATAAAGGCTGCAACAATTTTGCTTTAGGTAGTGACTGAAAATTCTATAATCCAATGTCTTGCTCCCTCTTTTTTGGAAGAGGTGTACCTATGTGCAAAGGAAAGTGTCAGATGTGACATTGCGTGAACCCTTAAGTTGAAGCAACTTGTTCTAATGTTCACATATCTGTCATTGGGCGGACCCTAATAATTTACTTTCATGTTCATCCTATAGATTACATAGAAAGCCTGCTATTAATGCAAGTCGCCTCAATGTTACAACACTTGAAGCAGAAAATGAGCCTATTCTGTGACGGTGTAAGATGTGACGGGAGAGTGCCGGATGTGACGTTCTGAAAATGTATTTTGATACGAGAAGTCTGTAAATATATTTTCATTTTCTTTTAAAGATATCATCCAAATGGGAGCAATTGACATCTATACCTCACATCTGAGCTGATTTACAATCATCAGTATGCATGGGAAGCCCATGCTGGTATCTGTTCCAGTAGTCTAATTCAGTCTCTCCAGATTTGTATTTTCATCACATTTTTGAGTATCATGAGAGTAGTATGAATAATTTATCCTAATCATTTCCGATGTAATATTCTCTTTCATTCAGATATTTTGGAAAAAGAGGTGAATATTTTTAGTGAATATAATATTTGCAGATTTAGGAAAATTTACAGCTAAAATCCTACGACAACTTGGCATGGACAGACCCATTTCATTTTCTGTCAATGTTTTGAGATGTTTCCTTATGATTTCTCAAAATTTCCTTTGCGAAACCAAATTAATGATTAGTTACTCGCATGAAGGGTGGTGGTGATGAAGACCTTGCAAGTTTATATGGGATGGTACGACAGAATAATTATGAAATAATTTTCTGGTATAATAGATAGGCCAAGATGCGGTCTTGAAAGCATCAATCGGAAAATTAATGAGACAGAATCAACAACTCGAAGACCAGGTAGTGGAAGGCCCAAACCCCAAAGAACAGAAGAGAATGTTGAAAACGTCGATATTGAGTCAGGAGGATCGTTCAGGAGGACGTTTTTTTTTTTACCACAAAAATCATTAATCATTATTACGGCTTTTCCACTTATAGGGATTTGATCACCGTTAAATTCTCATGCGAGTAACTAGACATTGCTTAGATTTAGTGAAGAAATGTTGGAAATGAAGAACATGTTGAAACATTGATACAGAAAACAAAATGTGTTCTCATTATCAACAGCAGTTGCTGCTCCAACTCAAACGGCAGTCAGGGAACATTGCAGCAATGTTCCTCCTGAAGAAGCAAAAGACTCGATATTATAACTTATAATGTTATATTTTCTGGAAAAAAGAGTTGTTCCATGCATGCATGAAAGCATATTCAGGCAATGCAGCTTCATTTACAGTATGTTATAGTATGCTCTCTGGACGTACAGTACGTACTCGTCCTGCAAGTCGGGCTGGACCAGTCGGGCCAACTCCCTACTCATTCACTACACTTTCATTCCCTGCATCCTTCTCCTTTTCGTCTAATAAGTAGGAGCTTCTCTAAATGAAGTAACCCTTTAAGATTACAGTTCATAGGCGCGCGGATTCACCACCCCAACTTTCAACTCACTCTTGCAGCATGGTTTTATAATTGTAAGTGCTTGTTCTTAGATGAAAGTAAAGTATTGATACATCGTTTAGATAAAATCCTCATGTAAGGTATGCCGAGGAGTTCCTCCCCATGGCGACGCTAGAGGGCCTCGAAAACGAGAGTTTTGACATTTTCTGCAGAGTTCAAAGCCACATGCCTCCACGTATGGAGACGCTCTTTGGAGCGGAGTAACTGAGCAACTTCATTGTGTCGTTTCCTTAGATTTTCAATAACACTTTCAATAAGCGAAGTAAACCTTTGAAACCATTAAATTGAAATTAGAGAAAAAGCATTTATTTACTCTCCTTCCAATAAAAGCACATCCGATCCAAAATCTTTCCAACTATAACGCTGCCCAATCCCTCTAGATTAATTTGCAATAAAAGAATTTGAAGTACAATAGATGATATAGTCATGAAACATCGCCACTTGAAGCAATTTATTCTGCCATAAACTTAACATGTCACGAGGTTTATTCCTGATCCTTCCCTTACGCGACACCTATAACCGCTTTTTTGGGTGGGCGCTAGGAGACTACAATATCAGGCTTCTGCCCGCACCTCACTCGCCTCGCACGGCCTGGGGCCCATTACACAGAAGATTTACAAGCTACTAGTAACAATTCTTTTACTTGTTGAAGCAAGTTTCTGTTCCAGAAAAGAAAATTGTACAAGGAAGATTTACAAGTTCATCCATTTACAAGCGAATTGAGCTTGGGAAAATGAATTCTGTTCCACAGACCCAGATGTTTTACAAGTACAAGTCTATAGACTTATACTTGTAGCTCTAATTTCTACAAGACTTTCATGTTTGGTAAATGTATTTTCTGCACTCCTGTGTCTAGCGTAGACGATGGATTTTCCTGTTGTGAACAATTCTTACAGCAATCTAATATATATAGACGATCGTGACTGACTGACTGACGCTAATTCTAAATGGGTTCGGTGGTGTAGTGATACCATATCATACTGGCGATCAGATGATCCAGGTTCAATTCTTTGCCATACCCAAGCTTTATTTTGGCTTTTTTTGCCTTCCATGTCCTGTTACTCATTCCCCTCCATAGCATTATTTTTGCTTGAGTAAAACGGAGAGACATAGGAAGATGAAACTTGGCATGGACGTGCCTACCGACATGATGATTTCAGGAAAAATCCAAAATTTCAGATCCATGCCCTGGGGGGCATATTTTGAGGAGCCGACGTATTCAAGTGTTATTGCTACGTTGTTATTGCTTAATACTTTAAGGTGCGAGAATTGAACCCATGAACAAAGGAGTTTGACCGCATTAGTAGGGGTGAGCATCGAAAACAGATGCCTTAGATCGCAGAACGCCGAAGGCGCGTCTATAGCGAGTTTTAATGTGATACAATACAGTAGAGTTGGAGTCATGTGATTAAGTCGCAAAAAAATATTGAAAGAATAAATCCAGCGACGCAGGAAATGAAATGCCTGACTATAAGCGTTGCCAGCTAAAGAATGATCACATCAGCTTTTCTTGACGCCNGCAGGAAATGAAATGCCTGACTATAAGCGTTGCCAGCTAAAGAATGATCACATCAGCTTTTCTTGACGCCCTCTCTGATAGAATTAACCTTGAATATAAGTGTGGACTCTATCTGGTGTAGGGTACTACCAATGGACTCGAAATGCTTCCCCACTTTGTTGGGCATATTCGATTGCACCCTATCTGGAATACGTAGACTCTGACCTTCAGGCCAAGACATGGCGTATTCGATTCTGTCTATCCAGCTCCTCGTCATTTGAAATATACATACGCTTTCATTAATGAACCCTCTTTTTGTGTCATTCCACGAGTGCTACTCGATCGAGAACTCTGGATTGCACTTAAAACTTGTAATATGAGCTGGCTCCCATGCCTTGTACTTTTCGATTTACAAGCACTAGCGCAAACTCTGTGGAACAGAAAATACAAATACTTGTAAATATAGCTACTCTGCTTGTAACTTGTCGCTTGTAAATCTGTGGAATAGGCCCCAGGGCTGTGGAATATTGGCAAGAAGGGGAAAGGAAAAGCGATAATTGTAATCCCGCACCCTCCTTCCTCTTTTCTTTTCCCAGTAATGGCGTGCTGGGAGTTTTTCCGAAGTGAGGCGGTCTCAGTCAATGACCGCTCACCTTAGCTTCAATTTCAGTTTCACAGTGACGTAACCAAGGACACCCTTTTGGGGTGCAGGGAGGTTACTCGTTCCTTTTCCTCTAAAGAAGGAGGAAGGAGTGCTGAGCTCATAGCGTTGAACAAAGGAGTGAAGGAGGGGGAGGACGCAATGGGCAATGGCGTCCATCGGTCGGTATGCCACTGCTTATTACGACAGAACCTTATCAAATTATCCTCACCTCTCATTGATCTGCATGACAGCTCTCGTAAGTGATTTTACAGTTGAATATGATCATAACCTCCCTTCCCTTTAGTGAGTCACTGCATGCATGTCATGTTCCTGTTGCGCCGGCCTTTCTCTCTCTATCTACACCACTATCTGGTGAAGCCATGGTAAATGGATAATATTTATTAGCCCCCACATTCATTCTCGTCTGGCTTCATTCCAGCATCAAATTGCCTGAGTGAAATGAACTCAACCTTTTTAATGGCCACTAACTTTGACTTGTTGGTGACCGTCCATCAACCACCTGTCATGAGAATGGCCAGAAGGGAACCGGAGGGCATGGGAAAATGTCAGGGGATGGCCTGGAATTGAACCCTGTCCTCCGGATCATCAGTCAGTCGTGCAACCACTATACCTCCGAACCCAGGACATTCGGTTTTCACTCTCCATGGCGATATCACTGCACACCCATCCCAAAGGACAGAAGGATCAGCCATTCCACTTCCAATTACAGTAGATAAGCCACTGATTCCACGACATAGCGTTCTAGCTCCGCGCTACTTCCTGCCTCAGACCTTCCATGGAAATTGCACCACACTTTATGCCGCTGACATCATCATACATATTTTTTGAGAACTCCATTCATTCAATCCCAACGTTCTTGTAAGCCTTCAGTGCGCGTCGCCGGGGAGATCTTCATTAATGGGAGGAAATGGATCACCGCCGAATTCTGGAGCAAAGTGTCGAAATTTCGGTGTTTAACGATTTCAAGTGGTAATCTCAAGACCTCTCAATATCTCATAGCCACTGTCACCTACGAGAGGCCACGGTAACCTCGATTACATGCATGTGACAGACCATTCCGACTTGGAATAATCATTAAATTGAAGTTACCGACATTTGATGTGGCAATATAGCAATCTTGACGCGAAGAAAATCGGTCGGTAGAACGGATGTGCCACAGCGCGAATGCTTTCCAGCAGACGACAGTCTCTGCGTACACGCTTTTGTGGTGTCAACAAAGATGTGGCAACTGGATCACGGCGCATGCACGTACGCGCATGCCCCCGTGATGTGTCGAATCAATCCAGGGATTTCCAAACGCAATAGCAACAACACACAATCAACTTTGGAAACAAGGAGTCATGTTCCTGCTCGTCTTTTTTTCCATTTCCATCTTGTTTTCGCAAAAAAAATTTCATTGGTAAGATTGCTCTTTCCTTTTCCGAAGAATGTATACCTTTTAAGGAGCAATTCCATGGTAAAATTCCGAAGTACGAGTTTTGCCGACGGAGTCGAATAAACGAACCAGTAAGAACTCCGCATCTCATTGCATGGATACATCAGGAAATTCTTTCGAAATATGAGACAAGCGGAGAATCATGAATATTATTATTATTACGTTTTGCAGTTATAATAGCTGACACTAATCTGTCTGTCCGCTGGAAGCCAGGACGAGTCGATTTTTCCATAACCAAACCCGATCGCCCCGATTCGAATCATGGCCGAAACTCAATGGTCGACCGAGCATTGCAGGCCAGAACCCGCAGACCGCGTCAGACCGATCGAACCGAACATTGGCCTGCTTACGCCTTCAAGCTTCAGAACTCGTTTCTGCGTTTTCACCAGCACCCGACTGGAAAATATGAACGTTGTGGCTCTTAAGAATGCTATCACAGAAATCACTGAAGGGGAATCGGAGGTCTCTGATATCTGGGTCTTCCAAATTCGTAAGTTGAGTCTCATGCCAATATTATTGGGCGGAAATCCCTTAAGCAGGGAAATTTGAGGGGAAGGAAGCAGGCTGATAGGATGCACCGAATGTTTTCAATCCGAAATATGACTGTACGACGTGTTTCGATGACACTATCAATTCCGTGAAAGGATGAATGCTGGCTTGCGGACATTACAAGTCGAAAGACCTTCTTGCTTCACACGCGTCAGATGCCTGCATAATCTTTCCATGGTGTGAGTTACTTGTTTGCCTTAGAGTACATACAGTCTTACGCATTCCAATCTAGCGGTATCCCTGGGCTTACTGCAGGGATAGTCTTTGAATGAAGACAGGAAGAACATATATAACATATATAAGAACATAACTGTCCGGCAGTATTTTTTTCCTCTTTCCCTTCTGCATTTCCAACCAGACGAGTTCCACGTCCACCTATGTTATGACAGTATGTATGCGAAATCAAATGAGTCTAGTCGACCCGTGGAAGACTTCCACGAACTCTTTGACAAGAGTTCTCGTGTTCATTCGGCGGGCCTGAAATTCAATAGCTTTCTCAACGCTTTAGGCAGTAGCTGCTCTATCCCTTTTTTGACCAGAACCCTGTTATCCCATTGATCGACACTTTTTCCTACGGATCACAACCCCGCCTGTATCGTCCGTAAAGTCAATCACCATAAATTTTCATGCAGACCTTTGAGTGAAAAATACAAATATGGAAACGGTATGGTAACCACGCGACCGGGGGGCGCCCTGGTGATCCAAAGATAAGCCCCCTTGTTTTATTCCACCCAGATGGGATCCCTCCGCTTCCATCCTCGGGAGTTACGAGCGAAGGAAAACGGGACTCCAAGTGTTGTACGTGACTTTTCTCGTGTGAAAGTTCGTATCGAGGGGTGAAAACCCCTTTCTATGCGGAGGGGGGGGGGGAGAGGTGTACAATGGCTCTATCTCCCATTCTCAAGAACAGATCCGACAGTCGCGAAAGCCGGAGAGAAAGTGCGAACTCGAGCTCGTGAGACGGAACCCGCGGATACCTTCCACGAACTTTTCCTCGGGCATTCCTGAGTTTAGTCGGCAGCTATAAAACTCATCGTCCCTCTCAACAATACGAGGGCTGTTATGAAAGTTTTTAGCTGAAGAAAAAATTACAATAATTTTATTGAATTCTATTTATTGTTTTCCAAAGTAGACTCCCCCAACTCTAATACACCATTTGTTGAAAGAAGTTGAAAATGCTTATTATGGCAGGTCCTCAAACAGGCTTGTCAATTCTGCGACGATTGCATCTGCACGCATAAATGTCCTTCCCCCGCATCTTGTTTTTTATTGAAGGAAATGAAAAAGTCGCAGGGACTAGGTTTGGACTGTAATATGGATAGCTCAAAAAGTTGGACACCAGATTGGTGTGCAAAGTCCAACGTCCGAGCGGCACTGTGCGCCGGTAGGTTGTCGTGGTGAAGCAGAATTCCTCGCAAGCCGCAAGTGAGGAATTTCAATCGCGTTAACCGCATCTATAGACCGATGATAAGACTTCGGCTATCTTCGGAAACGTTCGGGAATGGATTGTTCTTTCGCCTGATGATACGAATTTTTCAATTGTACCTTTATATATGACGTAACTACAGTAAGAAATTTCATAACAGCCCTCGTATAAACTGCAGCCACTCTGTCCCATTCTCGAGAATGACCTTGTGAAAGACTTAGACGAACTTCGGGGTCGGTCTAGGCGAAGGGTGTCTAACTGCTGACCAGCTAGTTGATTTCGTCTGGACTGCAAAGTCCTCTTCAACAGTTGACTTTGGAGAAGCATCTCCACCACCTTTCATGTAGGCCGATGAGAGAAAAATGCGATTGAGAAACGGGATTGTTACAACGCGGCCGGCGGCGTTTCTCCGATCCTAACGCTTGTTAGTGCTCCTGTTCTATCCCATCCAGATGGAATCCCGCCGCCCTTTTTTATCCTCTGCAGTAACTCTACTAGTGAGAGTGTCCATTAATACGAAGACGGTGTTCCGACCGATAAAGGGACCAAAATCTTATGCCGGCAAGGTAGTCGTCCTTACCACAGCGAAATGAAAGGGCGCTCCAAGTCTTATAACCGGGAACGTCCGCATAGAAGTGTGAACACCCCATAAGCGGTGGGGAGGGGGAATACACAAAACGTACAATTCCTCTCCCTCCCTTTCTCGAGAACGGATCCGATGGCCGCAATGGCCGGAGGGAAAGTGCGAGCTCCAGAGAGCGAGAAAGAAACCGGGAGGCAGAAAGAAGAAGGCGTCGCACATGGCACTGTGGACATACAGACCCCCAAGCATCTAATTAATATAGACGATCGTGACTGACTGACGCTAATCAATGGGCGCGGTAGCGTCCATTACCTTTCTTCAGCCCCTTCCGTCGACAAAATTCAACCGCCTCATATTCTTCTCTGAGAGCAACAACAGGAATGAAATTTGGCGTGCTTCTTCCACTCTCAACGAAGAATCATTCTAGCAAATTTGAAGCTCTATCTCCCCGGGGTTGCGGAGAACACTGAATCTCGCTTTCGGGAGATGTGAATTTCGTTTCGGTATTTTTTTTCACCTACCTGGGTAACCACTCCTGGGCAGTTTTCGGAAAAATTGAACTACCAAATCAAAGATATTGACCTGGAGGTGACAAAAAGTCTCCTTTTTTGCTTTAAGTGTACCATTTCGCCATAAACAATTAAAATGGATGTCGTTAATTTAGGCATTGCGCAATGGCTCCGGTCCCGTCCTCCAGTGTTGCTGGATATCATGCGGGCGTTATGTCCGATTCATGGCTTCTTCAGTCTTAGTATCGTGGTCTGGATCTGCTCTTTTTAATGTAGGAAACATTGCTGAATTCTTGCGGTGTGCACGTATTATTCAGAACGAAAAATAAATATTGGAGCACTTCCCTCCCATAATCTGCACTTAGGGAACATAATTTAAAGTTATGGATTTTTCTACACTCAGAAATGGAACAGGTACTTTCGAGTCAAGGTTTCAATGTTCTATCTCTCCCTGGTTCGCTAGACCAAAAAAATATTCAGGAAAATGTGCTTTAGGCAAAAAAAATTCCCTGAGGGGCTTTACCTAATATATATATATATATAAATAAATAAATCCTTCCACGGCACCTGCCGGTATTGGAGATATGAAGGGGGATGAACCACATCCCAGACCTCATACTCGTCTTAATTTTGAAGGACACGGCGAAGGATGCTG
>CAJPEV010005834.1:0-12896 GCA_905338385.1 Darwinula stevensoni
GGGGGGAGGTCGTAGGGGGTGGAGGAGGAAGAACCAGGCCACGGGGGCAACCCGTTACCACTTTCTTGGCTCTTTACCTGTGCCTAATTTTAGATTCCGGATATCCCCTTCCAGCGGATTCTTTTCCTCTCGTCCCGTTTCCAGAAAAATAAGGCGGGGTGATCTTTTGTCTCGAGCGTGTCAGTCACATCTGCCTCGAGTTTTCCGAGCGATCGTGTCAGTTAAAAGCTGGAAAAAAGAGGGAAGAAGAATAAGAAAATGCTAGGAGGCTTTCTGCATTTCTTTTATTTTTATTCGCTTAATGTCCGATGCAGTTTCTTTTTTTCCGCCTTCCCGTGGTTCCTTTCCTTCATCTCTTTCGGGGTCCTTGGACCGGAACGGACTCTCATCTCGGCTCTTTTTCCACTTCGTTGCCGTTCCCGGGCCTGCCAATCCGCTCTCATCGATGAACGCGTTTCTCCCTCCGAACTTCACGCCGACCCTCATCGCCTTTCCCAACTTCACCGAGTTTGCCGAGGCTCCTCTCCCCGGAGAAAACAAAAACAAGAAAGGAGAAACTTTATCCCTGGAGAAGTGAGACGTGATGAAAAGCTCGTGCATTTCCCTCCAGACAATTGCATTTCCATCCAAGGACAACTTAATACGAATCTATTGCTTCGATTCTTTCCTTTCCGCGAAAACCTAGTTAGTGAAGTTGGAGAAGAGATTTCTCTGATCCGAGAATTCCCTCCCGGGAGATGGGCACGTTCAACACATGGAGAGAGAGAGAGAGGAGAGAGAGAGAGAGAAGAGAGAGAGAGAGAAGAGAGAAAGAGAGAAGAGGGAGAGAGAGAAGAGAGAAAGAGAGAAGAGAGAGAGAGAGAGAAGAGAGAGAGAGAGAAGAGAGAGAGAGGAAAGAATGTGGGAAAAGTTTTTGATAATTCGCTCGTGTCTGCCACTCTCGTCGCTGGGAGAAGCAGATTTCACTTCCATCATTCCCTCCCTTCCCATTTTTTAAATACTATTTTTGGAGTGGCTGAACTGCCGAGCAAAATGAGTGGGAAACAAGAGTAATGCACCACAATGAACTGTATGAAGCGACAGCTGTTGTCGATGGGAAATGCCTGTTTATGGCAGATATCGTTGCGTGTAGATAAGGCACAATCTGAGCCGATGGTCTGTCCTGGCTTTGCTTGCGTCTGGTGTGCATTTCTAGCTCGTTCCTGTTTCTCTAAATGAGCATAGGTCTTTAGATTTTTCGATTTTGTGAGATTTCGGGGGTCAAAGCTGACTTTTCGTGCTGTTGGTCTGTCGCGTTTCGTGGAAAATGGACTTTCCTTCTAACTCACAGATGTGGAGGGAAATTAAGCGTTGAAATGTGATTTCCCGCCATCTCCCTTCTCTCTTCTCTTTCAAGTAACTCATAGGGGATTCAGATTTTAGGGGCATAGAGGAAAACTTATATTTGACCGAGTTTAAGAGTCAGCGAGACAGAGATGAACTCCCGATGAACTCCCAACTTTATTGCGGCAGGCTACGAATGGAGAATTAGGTGAATGGGGTGCCCTAATTTCTGGGAAGGGGAACGTGATTTTCACTGGTGCAATCTCATTCTTGTAGGGCTATGAGAAACAACCATTTTGCTTATTTTTTTTTAAACTTTTTTTCCCAAACAAGAATAAGTTGTTGCTGGCACTTACGAAGGATACTACTCGAACATGGCATTTCTTGGCTACATGTCTTAGTGAAATCCTGAGGGGGAAACTGGACATCCTTGTTCGCAGTGGCGCCTCGTAATCCGCAGCAATAGTGGCTTGTCAATGGAGTCAATGGAAGACAATGTTTACTCAATGAAAACAAGATGGCTGCCATGATGGCGTTTCTAGGCATATTGGCGCCCAGGGCAAGAAACTCCAATGGCCCCCCTCCCTCCCCCCCTCTCCCCCTTCCTCCCCCCAAACCAATAACTGCGGCGCGAAGTACCACCACAACTCTGGCGATTAGGGCTTTAACCCCGGAAGCTGACAGGGAGCCGGAATTGTTGAGAATCATTTCGTTACATTTGTAAATAATCAAAGCCAAGTCAAGGCATTTGCTAACAAAGCTGATATTATCTATTCACACGAATACATCGTAATTTAAGACTCCTTTGATGTGAGAGATTTATTCAACAGCTCACTCCAGGCAAACCGATTCAGTTTTTTAATTGTAAGGATAACAATACTTTTATATTACAAATTATGTTATGACACTGATAAAAAAAAAACACATTTAGTAGGACCCACACTGTAATCTAGGTGTAATCCTAGTGAGATACATTAATCCTGGAGGATTCAAAATGTCAGTCGTTTCTCGCCTCGATCGGGGCTCGGATCTAAATCCGTCTTCAAAAACCTCATGTTGGAGATTCGGAGGGACATCGTCTTTTCTTCGTTTTTTTTTCTCTTCTTTGGACATCGGCACCAGCAGATTGCAAACCTGCCGATGGTGCCATACCGACGGTTGCCGAAACATCGGTACAGCCCGGTAGAGCCCTTCAAGCGACGTCCATGTAAAAAAGACTCACGATGAGATCGCCTTAAATAAAGGGTAAAATGCCCCAGGACGAGTTAACAATTCAAAAACGTAAGCCTGCATAAGAAATAGAAAGACGGGACTATAAAGAGGGGGATAAACCGATATACGTTTCAAACTCAGGAGCGTAAAAGGACAGTCTACTTTCACAGCAAGCACCTGATGATGTCGAACCGAATACTGAAACAGAAGAGAAATAAATATTCTCGGTCTCTTCTTTCACATTTCCTGTCTCCGATTCCAACATGTTTTCTTTTTTCTTTCCGTCTTTGATAAAGTCAGTCCCAGCATTTCCAGAATTTGATCGTGATAAGAAATGGCAGCCACCTCTTCCTTTCCCAGCCCGGACGGATTACATTGCACCGTACTCGTCTCAATCCAAATGGGCATTTCCCTTTCAAATTTTTTTCGATAAGTCGCAAAAAACTATGGGTACCTCCAACCATCGATAGTGGGATCGATGCATCGACCTATCGTGACAGCCCTACTTGATACCCACTGCCAAATCGCAGCGTGACGGCAGGCTGCATGTACGAGGGGAAGATTGGGGGGGGGGGCTTCTGTCCGATTTTGAAACTGTTATTATGGTAGGAGGCTGCAAGGCATAATATGAAAAATCATTAATAATGCTAATTTTTTAAATGTTCTATCGTCCTGATTAGCGCTAGTTCGCATGAAGTGGACGCTTACCACATAAAAGTATTATTATTATTTAATTATCGTGTTTCTTTGAGCAGCCACCTGCAGCCATCGCGGGTTGTCAGTGACAGTGAGAGGTGTGCTGAACTCGTAAAGCAAAAAAAAGAATTATTTATAGCTTGTGGAATCAATGAGAGAAATTTGAGGTGGGGTGAAGAGGCATTGCATCATGAGCTGAATAGCCTGAATAAACTGAATTAGGAATCGAAATCGATGAAACGTTGGAATGAGAGAATGGAACTGAAGAGCCTCTTTCTCGACCCTCCCGATTCAGAGACGGGAAATTCAATTTCAGTGTTTTGACCCTCTTTCGGGACAGCTCAATATCATAATTCGAAGGTCGCGTGCGACTCGCTGTCGTGTCCGTGAAGAATCACTCGACGAGTCACTCCATGCACCGATTCCTCTTTGATAAGACTAATGTCCTTTTTCCCTTGTCAGCAAGCACCATCTCAGTATTAAAAAGAAAGTGCAAAAGTCCCTTTTCCATGAAATTACACCAGCCCAGAGCAGGTAAAGCCATCACGGAACTTTGGAGACCTCACGAAATTGAAAAGACTGCAGGCCAATCCTCATTGAGGGAAACGGGAACTCGGTGGACATGCACCCAAACGCAAGGTCCTTCCAGGAAGTCCCAACTAAAATAAAAGTTCAGAGCTGGATTATTCTTGTTTCCAAATGTACTCGGAGCGAAAAACGCTCAGATAATGTTACAGTTCTTCCCTAATGATAAAGTTCTTTTTCAAAACTACTTGAACAAATGCCAAAACGCTGCGACCTTTTCCAAAAATCCAACACCCGATTTCGTTGCTTGCTCTAAAAGCGGAACTGAAATACGATTTTCATAGCTTAATGTATCTTTTTTTCGAAACCAGACAGATAAAGGATTCAAGAGCGATTCGATCGGCACGGGCAATGGATGGATGGCTACTCGATTCTGACGTCGTTTTTTCAGACCTCCCTCCCAGCCAATCACAGAGCTTATTTCATAATCCAGAGTTGTCAGAGCGGTCTGTTTCTTCGCAAGCGATGGAATGGCTTCTTCCGTCGAAAAAGCGATGGAGTCGATATGCAATAATGTTGACTGCTAGGCAGTACTATCTACAACACGTGATATTAAGCAATAACTTGCGACAACTCATTTCAACGACAACATACCTGAAAGGAGTCCAGAAGAAAATGGCAGCCATGAATTTGGTCTCGCTTCTGGTGTTAGAAGTCCTAACTTTGTGCACATAGGAAGATGGGCCCAAAATCGCCGTCAACTGGTGACTTTTATTGGCCATTACATGGTGATTTATATTTGGTCATAGGATATGAGAATATTATGACAATGGAGCTCACTTTTCCTCGATAGTCGATGGCAATCCCAGTTAAGAAAATTTAATGTTATGACCTGGGAAGCCTTCCGCTCTCAGCTTCTTCCATTAGCTTGGACAGTGATTTCCGTCTGGATACAACTCTTCCCCCCCCCCCCTCCCCCACCCCCTTCTATACTTTTTCGAATGGCCACACAAGTCATGCTACTTGACTGAAGTCTCTCTTCCCAAAATAGCCAACTGGCTATTTTAGGTCGAGGAAAGATGTTGGTTATAGGGCAAAGAGACAAAAAGCTGTGGGCTGTGGTCGCATCGACTTCTGTTGTAGCAATGAGGACGGTGTCGTCTGGCCTTGGTCGATGTCGTCTGTTATGGTTGGCAAGGCAGACATGGATCCAAGAAATTCATCGCCATCCCATTGGCAACAATGGATCGCGCGTTGAGTTTTAAAGAGGGTGAGTGAGGTTTTCACCCGAATTTCACGGTGGAACGTTCTGTTCTCATTTTTGACCTGCGGAAAGCGGCTTTTGACAGACCCACAAACAGTTTTGAAAATTGGAGAAATTGAGAAATGGGACGAAACGTCTATTAGGTGCATCGTCCCAATCGAGCTTGCATTTGCTCAACGCTCGCATCATCTTCACGATCCATTGCGTCTAACATGGAATTTCGAGGGTGAAAATCAAGCAAAGGATGAAATAGCGAAACAAAAAAGGAAAAAAAAAGGTAGAAGAAAGACGAAACTCTCGGGTCTCGAAGCCTTCATCAGCCTTCTTTGGGTTTCTGATGAAGGTTCCGAGTGATTAAGCTTGAAATTAATGTTTAATTTTTTTAACCAACCCAGTCTTTCGGGGCTTACGTTAGATGCAATTTACCACGCTTCAATCTCGTGACCATATTTCAACCATCCTCACCCGTCCATAGACATTTCCGATGACGTAAATGATATAATCGACCAGAGCACTTTGCTCGAGAGTCCAAAGAAAAAGAGCTCTTCTTGGAGATCTTACGTTAGGCCTTTAAAAACGTCTTTTTAGACGCTAAAAAGTGCCTTAGCCTTCAGGAAAAACCCTAATATGGCCTGCCGCGAAGCCATGAAAGAATCGCAAGTCGATTTCAAGAAACGCCCACGTCTCGATAATTCCTTTTGTCAAGAGTCATAAAAATGTGAGAATGTGAGCTTAATTGCAAATACGTTCACTCTCTCATTCGGAAATGACGAAGATAAGGAATGGGACATTGTCACTAATTTCCTTTGTTCAAACAAATCCTCACGAGATCTTAGCTAACGTCAATGATTGTAGGCGGGATCTCGATTGCCCTGAATAGACTCCTTCCCTTCGATCAATCCGTGCGTGAAATGGAGAATCCATATTCCCGTGGGACATTTCATCAAAACTTGTGAGATAAGGCGAGGAATATCCATATTTTCATGCCTGATGAAACTGCGGCAAGGACTTAAATCTCGTAAAATCGTCGGCGGAACTCGTGCCACATTCACCTCCATCCAGGAAAAAACAAAAAAACGGAATGATATCTTTGGCGTCTGGATCGTCTGTTTCCTTTTTTGCTTCCTGCATTGCGCGTTATTTATAGATGAAGAGAACAATGACGCAGGTCAGAATCCGCCTTGCCTTATAGAAACAGAAGCCAAATGTTGTTCCTCGGAAATGCAATTTCCTCTTTTGCTTCGTTTTGTCGTCGGGGCATATGAGATTGGGGTATCGGCTTCTCATCGTCGCCGGAATCACATCCAGCCGAAGCCAATCTATTTCTTAGGGGTGTCGGGTTCGCCGCAGGTCGTCGGGTGCTCCCTCGTCGGGGTTTTCAAGGCTCTTCATGATTTCCGTTATTTTCGATGTGTTCAACGTCATTGTCATGCGATTAAAAAAGGACCGAAGAATGGGACGGCAGCATAATTTATCGAAAACAGACAAGAGACACCATAAATAAGAAACGAAATGGGCGGAGAAATGACGCCCGGAATCCTAGTCAGAAGAATCGAGATCCAATCTCTGAGAAATCCGAATCCAAGGCTGAAGAATCTGAATGCCGGTCCGAAGTACTCAGGCGTACTTGCGCTGGAACTCCTCGATGTACCCGAGGACCCTCTGAGCCTTCTCGGCCAGGTGGTATTCCTCGGCGAAGCGGCGGGCGCTCCCCAGCAGGTCCACTCCCTCCCCTTCCTTTCCCCTCAGGAGCGACAGCGGTCCCTTCAGCAGCGGCAGCAGCTTCTTCAGCAGATCCGACAGCTGAAAGGCGACATCGCGTGATATTTATCGACTGGCGCAGTGCATCACGGAAATTCGTGGCAAGAACAATTGAAAACAACGGAAAAGGTACATCATGAGAATTCTCACAAATTTCAAAACAAAACCTCAGTTTTAGTCTCGCTATTGTTTGCCGTCCATTCGGACTCACGACTATTTTCTTAAAGAAAAAAAAATATATATATACTATTTGGGGAAGGAAAAATGATGCAGACCCTGCCGTCGTTCTTGTTGTCTCCACCCCCGAGCCCGGTGAACCCCGCGACAAAGTTGATGAAGAGCTGCAGCAGCAGGAGCTTGAGCTGGAAGAAGGAGGCGACGCCGACGACGATGGCGAAGGCGGTCGTGATCCAGAAGGGGGCCAGGAGCTTCTTCGATTCTGGCTTCGCGGTCGCGTATTGCTCGTATTCGTCGCCGTATCCCGTGTCGTATCCTCCAAATTGCCTTAAGAATGAAAATAAAAACTTGATTGAAAATTTGGCGTAACCTGATACAAGAAAGTTATAAAATCCTAATTAAAATGATTATCATTAAAATATAGATTATATTTAATATTGTATCATTAAAAATTATTTAAAATATGCGAGATCGACCCCACCTGGCCTTTCTGGAACTATTCATCTGCCCCTTATCCAAGGAGTTGAGATCCTTCACGTCCAACGACTTTGTATCCCTGAACTGCAGAGCCTGGTCAGGATCTTCGGACTCCGAGATCTTTCCCTCGGACAAGGCCAAGGCCAAGGTCAAGACGAGGATCACCAGCATTCCCAAGGGTTCTGCGAGGAAAGGACACCCGTGAATACCCTGCCTTTTCCGCGAGGTTAAGCGAAGCATCTGCATGACAAAGCAAAGTTCGTTTCCACCCCTTTCATGCTATTGAAACACGCTAAAAGAGAAGCGGAAAATCCTCGGAGGCTGCGCCTCGTTATCGGCAACGTAACCATCGGCTCCGTCATCGATCGCGACTCGCATGCATCCGCCAGGGCGTAATTATTTCTCGACGGGTTCTCGGGTAACGTTTCGTTCGGGGAACTCCCATCATACGAGGAAGACTCGCTGAATATCCGACGGAGGAAATTAACGAGACCCGGCAAGCTCTCGTGCAAAGTAGATCAGGGGACAATCGGATCACTGTCCTTTTCGATCTCCCTATTCGATAGGAGTCTGTTGGGAACCCCATTATCATGATCCATCTGATCCGACGAGACGAAGAATCGCATCGAGAACGACTAATAAGAACGGAACGTCTTACCTCTTCGCATGTTCGATGAGGGAAGAGGAGAGACAGAGAGATTCACCGATCACAGACGAAGAGAGGATGAGGAATAACGTGGGTGGAGGCGAGGAGAGGGGGTGGAGGCGGGGAAGGGGTGGAGGCGTCTCTAGGTCACCCGCCCCCGGCCCGTTAGGTCTGCTATATTTAGTTTTCTTTGCTCTGAATCCGGGGAAAATAATAAATAAAACTTGGCGACTCCTGGAGGATTTACCATGAACGGAGCTTCGCATGTCCCTCAGATTGAAAATAAACAAGTTCGGCGTACCGAGCTTTATTTTTTTATTATCAAGAGAGACTTTATATTCGATCTCTCCACTCCTTTATTTTTTTCTCTTCCTTCGAAAGGTCAGGAATGAATGAGGTCGGAAGATGAACGAAGAAGATTGGATTCTTATCCGGGCGTTGACTTCGATCGGGGAGAACTTCTTCCTCGAGTTCTCAATCGTATTGATGTCGGTAATGGGATTTGCGATTCAGAAGCTGGACTCCCGCGTTAAATCGGGGGATGAATCGCGCCTCGCCGCTATTTTTAGCGGCCTTCGGAAAACGAGCCGGAGGTGGTGGTGAAGAGGAGTAGGTGAACATCTCGGAGGTGGTGAATGGAGTTCATTAAGGCGACGGAAGTGAATCGTTCTCTCACGCCGAGGAGAGAAGCAAAGGGACTTCTTCCTTTTTTCCCTCTCGAAGAAGGATTTTTTTTTCTCAATGTGGTGACTTTGAGGCCTCTCAAACGTTTTCATCGTTCCAGGTCATGGTAGCGTGTCTCGATAAATTTTTTGAAACCTTGTCCTTTGCAGGTTGTGAAGGACAATCCCACCAAGGGCAAGAGGATCTATTTATAGCGCGGTCGGAGCAACCAATCAATTTTGAATGATCATCGACCGCTACTGGTCACTCGGGTCTACTCTTCCTTTGAAAAATTCATACTTCTGAGCAAATATAGCGGAACAAATTTTGTGATGTTCCCACGACAGAAACATTTCACCGGTATTCTGATTTTCCGCCGACTCGCGGGCAGAGATCAATATTGAAAAATCATCTCGCCCGAAACGACGAGCCGACCGAAACCATCGGCCAGCCGACCGATACTGCCAGCAAGGAAGAAAATGTGCCGGAAGTGGCGCGAAGTATCGAGCGCCCCGGGGTCGTCCATCGACAGTCGTCTTCTAAATTAGCAGAGCCTGCAAAAGTCATGATTTTTGTGAAGGACCGAGACAGCTATCGAGCCGAAACTAAAAGGTTCTGACCGAGACACGAAGAGGCACGGATGCCCTCATTGACGTCGCAAGTCGAGATGGAGAACTCGTATAACCTCGGCCTGCTCCACTGAAGATAAATATTGTTCATGGGAGTGCGTCTCTCCACCGTCTGGTTACTCACAGCTATATTACTTCCTTTCCTTTTTTTCGTCCACTATAAGCACCTAACCTCGCGGCACCTACGCCTCCGCCGCAGACAATTAAAATCGTGATTCCACGAATCGAAACTCCTCGAGGTTTACGTAACGAACCGATTCCCCTCCTCCTGCTGTCATCGTGGAACAGGAAAAGCCACGCTCCACGTTATCGATCCCCTTAATGACGATTCGTGCCTGCATGAGTGCCCCCTTCGTTAACCTTTTCCCCGAAGAGTTCGGTCCGGGCACGTGGTAACGTCGCTCGTCTTCTCGACCGAGTACTTCAGGATTTTAGGAGCCAGACTCCGAATCCTCTCCGGTGCTATTATGTCGCTTTCGTTTGCAGGTCTCCAAAGTTGGACTTCATACTCCGAATGGGGTCGGTTAGATGCCGTATGCAACGGAAGAACAGACGACGAAGTCTTTCAGTCCCTCGCCAAGAAATGGTTTCTTACATTTCTCGTTCGTTTCCCAAAACCTTATCGGACGGATTCGGAGATTTATCGCCATCGTGTCCCATACCGAGAACTTCTCTCATTGAGATATACGAGCCATCTGTTAATCCATTCGCTCTGTGGCCGTATGTCCCTCTCGATTCTCGCCATCTCGTCACGAGACGGGGAGCCTTATTTTCGTGATGATCGCGAATTCACAGATTTTACCAACCAAGCCTCGACCAAAGCCATGTACGAAAATGGAGCGGTCGTCTCACGGAACACCGCTCGGGACTCCCAACTTCTTTATTGACAAAAAGAGATGAAGAGCGAGGGATAAGCCCGACCCAGTCCGCCTTGTTTTCGAAGAATTCCGTCGGCGGAAATAAGGGTTACGACCCGAATTCCCCTTTGACCTGAATTCCCCTTTGACCCGAATTCCCCTTTGACCCCCGGAAAGGCCGGACCGTTAAGCGAATGCCCTAAGAGGAAGAACTCGCCTCGTCTCACCCAGTCGGAAGCGTTCCCGTGCCTCAAAATCTCGTCGAGTCGGATTAGTGCTTCGCCTGGTGACTCGCGTCGAGATGGGAGCGATCAAGGTTTCCTTCCTTATTCTTTCGCTGTTCGTTGTTTTCCTCATTTCGGAGGCGAGAGGAGACGAGAAACCTCTTTCTGCTCTGTCGTTGATCCGCCGAGAAGGGTGAGACATAAATGGAATTCCTAATCACAGATCCTGTCGTGCTACGATCGGAATCATTCATGTACAATTCTTCGAAAGCGTTAATGCCTTGCGTCGATCGGTCAGGCACGCGACCGAATCGTCGGAGATGACCCCGAGAACGGTCCCCGGCATGGCGATCGCCAACCTGATCGTCGGAATCGTCGTCCCCATCGCGGCGAACCTGTTGTTCCTCCCGCTGGACTTCTTCGCCCTGGCCGTGAGCACAGGCGTGGCCCTCGGAGTTCCGCTTCTCATCCTCTCTTTGCTGGGGCCAGTCGGAGTACTGGCCACGATACTCGCCGTCCTTGGAACTGGGTCACTCACAGGCATCAAGGTCAGACGAGAACTATTTTGGGACTTTTTTCCTTTACATCGGGGGGGGGGGGGGGAGAGAGTTATCTGTCTTTCGTGACATTTCTCTCTTTGGAATGGTTGATTTTGACCGATGCGTTATCGATCTCGTCTGTTCGAAGGTTGTGGAACTCGTCGATCTCGTTCTGGACATCCTGCCCCTGGTCCCCAGCGACAAAAATAAAGACAAGGTTCCCAGCAACAAGAACGACTCGGAGGCGAAACCGGCCGAATCCCGTCTCCTTCGCCTTCGACCCGAATGGGTTCTGGAGATCCAAGAAAGGGTCCGTCGTGCCCTGGCCAAGTACGACACCGAGGAAGAAACCGTCTCTCACTGATAAAACACGGCAGGTTGCCGGAATGAAGCATCTATTTGTGACGAATGTCTCTCGTCGTTTCCTTGTGTGTTGTGCCTTTGGAGCCGGAGTATTTCGACTCGTGTGTAATCAAGTGTCACCATTCTTGTCTCTCTACATTTTGGTATTTATTCGTGATAAAAATATCTGGACAACCTTTGTGTTATATCTTTAAAAAATACTCGGATCTCGAATAAAGCTAAAAGGTCAAATGAATGACGAGAATGCATCTAGATCATCCGAAAAGCGGACCGACGAAGCATTTGAACTGGTCCTCGCATCCCTTCTGGTCGAGCTCCAATGCACTTCCCCTCGCGATCTCTATACCGTCTGACCATTGAGGCCCCAATAGACGCATGAGCCTGTAGAAAAAAAAAAAACAGGAAGCCATTAATAATGGCACTCATACTGGTTATATGTCATGCAAATTTCTAGGCTCACAAGAAAAGGATGTTCTTGGCTGGGATAGGCTTGAGGAAGCGTCCGGATTCGCAGAAAGCCCTTTTCAGACATTCCTTGTCCCCCATCACAGCCCCAAGGGCCAGATTGGCGAAATCCAAGGTTCGAGAGTCGGACAACATCCTGGCGGGATCGAAGGACGGCAGGCCGAACCCTGCCGTCGAGTTCTCGGCCCTGGCAGTGGCGTTTGCCAAGGTGTAATTGACGGCGTCCGAGCGCCCGAGTGGAATCCCCGCGAGGAGGCCTGGGATCCCCGGGAGGAGAGTTTGAATCCAGGGGAGGAGGGCGGCCCCGAACACCCCGCCGAGGATCAGCGTGACCCAAGTGATCGGGCTGAGGAGGCTGAGAAGGCCGGTCCCCGTCTCTGCCGCTCGGGGTGCGGCGGGAGTGAAGTCTCCCGCCTGCGAGGATTGAAAGAAGAAAGGCAAGAGGGGCAAGGGCCTCGCCATGGGCCTGGCCATCGGCATCGGCATCTGGAAGGGTCTCGGTTCCAACGTCACGTTCCCCTTCTTCAACTCCACGGGTCCTTCCCCTGCCACGATGATGATCAGCAGCAGGAGGCCCAGGAATCCCAGGATGCAAAAGTAAGCTAGACCCCTCATCTGCCAGAACAAAAAAAAAAAACTTCATAAAGAGAAATCAATGCTCGGAAGCTCGTGATGGATGAGCTCCAAATGTACACGTCACCCTTTCAATTCTGCGAGGGAACGATCAAATGGGCGAACGGGGAGCGATAAGCAACATCAGGACTTCATTACACGTTTGCCTCTATCGGAGTCGTGAAACAAATGCACTCCATCTTTCATAAATAAAATCGATTCGCTCCCCTATTTAAGACATAGATAAAGGCAGAAAACGGGCGAGGGACTCACGATTCGGCTGGGAAGAAAGACGCACACACGAGGACGATGCCGGAAAAAGTGTTTCGGCTGGAATTTCACGGCTGCATGCCCTTATTTATAAGATGGGTCCAAAAAGGGCCCCCTGGTTCCACTTTCACCTGCGTCAAGGACAAGGTCGACCGGCACAGGATTCGCTTATTCCCGTTTTTTTTTTTTTTTT
>CAJPEV010005835.1:0-12896 GCA_905338385.1 Darwinula stevensoni
AGATTTTATGTCACATACAGACATGGAAATAATTGTAGCAAAATATGACTTTTCTCAGTCCCCAGTTCCACTCAGTTGAATACCCATTGTCCTAAAGATCATACAGGAAAGGCTAGGACGTTGTTAAATCAGCAATTTCTGAGGAATTTGCTTGAAGAACAGGGTTTCTTCTGCTCTGCCCTGAATGGAGTGCCAATGCACCCAACCAACATATTGACTAGAAGAACTCAATATGACTCAACTTGGTTTCACATTATACAGAATGGCTTAACTGCAATAGATATGTCAGATGCCTACCAAACCATTAGTGAATGTGGGCAGGATGCCCTCAGAGTGAATCTTCCTGTCGTTACTTATAAGGAACATGTGCACGATGAGGTTGTCCTTCGAGAATTGCAGCAAGTGCGTAAGGTTCACTGAGGAAAAAGGAGTTTTGTGAAGCAATTTTTAGCAGTACGATGAAATATGTTTTTCTGCACTATCCCTCTCTCTTGTTGCTAATTGTAATGAATCTGTATTGTCATAATTGTGGGTCATAATTGTGATGAATCTGTAAATGGATCAAGCTAGAGGGAACCTTTACCTTGGGTGAAAGAATTCTCTTCATGGATCAGTAAAGGCCAAGTCCATTATCATGAGATATCCTGCCACATACCTTGAAGTGATTTGCTCTCTGGATAAAAATAAGGTGGTGAAATTGAATGTCTAGTGATTGTTGTATTAGTTGCAGTATATCCTTGACTGACTTCAGCAGAGGAAACTAAGTGATGAGGTCCATTATGAGAATACATGCAAGTATACTGTTCTTAATTGAGAAGTCGATCTTTCATTATGCTTACTTAATGCAACACATCCTTTGAGTCAATTACATGACCTTATTCCATCATCTACCAGGGACCTTCACTTTTTTCTGGTAAATTTCTAATCCAAACAGTTTGGAGCAATATGGAGACCGACATAATCCTGTGGTAGATGCTGAAAGGAAAGCCTCAAGAGAAAGCTGATCTGGACACTCTGGATCTTGGTCATGCCCTGTTTGCCGTCTGGATTGGAGATTAAGGTTAGCAACCAGAAGAAGAACCAGTTTGCCTGGTTAGGCACAATGGCATGATGAAATGCACTGCTAATGATACTGGAGGGTTGGCCTCAGGATGACATCTATGATGGAGTCCTGAGGTTACAAAGACTAGGTAATCATTAGGAGGTGAAACATGGTTGGGGATAGAGAAGGATCATATTCTATGATCCTTTTTTATTCCCAGCCAAAGTAGTTTGAATACATGTACCCCATTTGCTCTATACTTTATCACCTCCTCACTACTTGTGATCATGATCCACTTCAAATGCCGAGTGGTACGTATTTTTCCTTCCCCTCATTATTCATAATTTCTCATTTTCCATATTTTCAGAAATGTTGATGCACTGTTGATGATTCAGGTTGATGCATTTGTGTTTACAAAGCCATCTTTTCAATTATTAAGGCATGCAAGAAACTTGCAGTTGCTTGATGAATAGTCATTTTGATTGTGAATTGTGTGGCAGCATCATGTGGAAGGTTTCACTATGAAACCATTCTAATTCTCATTGCAATAACTCTTATTTGCAGTCCTCATTCTTGGTGAGGTTGTCTTGGGCCCAAATAATTGTTGGTGTTTTTCACCAATAATGATCATACTTTAACCAATGATCATACTTTAACTTAAAATGTTCTTTGTTTTCTGCCCAAAAGTTTTTCAATTGCACAAGTAAGGCATTAATGCACGGAAGTTTTATTTTTACTTTTGAAGAATCTCTGCATTTGTGCATTGAACAGTGATTTTTTAATGGAGAATTGGACAGTTTAACAGTGGGATCATATAGTGGTAGTGGTCTTAATCTCACCTTACTCTCTGCATTTTCCACTTTGAGGTTCATATTTTTATTGATTTTATTCGAATTTGATTCATTCATATACAGCATTTGACTTTGTCCTTGCTCCACTTCCCAGAACAAAAGAGGGGAGGGTGAAGGAAATCAAGCTGACGTGGCTTTATGGAACTAAAATTGCACAAAGGGAATTTAACCTTGAATAGAGAATCATGAGTGATTTGCTGAGGAAATTAAGAAAACCATAATTCTTATCTCATAGGCTACTGTAGGTTCTCATACAGCTGTTCGTCTATGACTGCTCTGTTGTGGATCTATCAATAATGATTTCTTGTGTTGCAGAAGTTTGACATGCAGTGCTTTAACATGCTAGTAGACATAGCTTTTAATGTTTTATTTCTAAATTTCATGGAAGGCATTACAATAATTTATTCTCATCTTCACCCTTTGAAAACGTAACAATTCCCTGCATTATATTAGATAGAGCTGGTGATCAAAGAGTCCACTTAACCAATGGGTATTCCAGCAATGAGGGGGAGTGACCTCATCCTAATGAGATAAATGGGATATGGGTTGACTGGGATGTGTCACTTATGATGTTCCATTTGTAAAGCAGGTGAATCTCGTCCAGTTAACCTGGAGGTAAGGTTCTCTGATATTGAAAGGTTTCCGGAATGTGATACTTTGACCAATTGCGATCCATTCTCGAATCGGATACGATTTCAGTATCTTCATGTATATTTTACTTTGAATCAGTATTCAACGTGAATTCATGCGTTTTTTGGTGAGGTTCTCTAATAGGGAAAGATTCGCCCAATTCGATAATTTGACCGATTGTGATGCATTTCCAAGTCAGATCCGATGTCAGTATCTTCATGTTTCATCTACTAACAATCAGAATCCAGCGTGATTCAGCGCGTTGTTACGAGAGTTTCTCAAAAATGGAAAGATTCGCCCAATGCGATACTTTGACCGATTGCAATGCATTCTCGAATCGAATCCGATTTCAGCTTCTTTACGTTTATTTCGCTTTAAATCTGTATCCAGCATGAAGTCGTTTATTTTTAGGTGAGGTTCTCTGATCGTTACAGATTCGCTCAATGAGGTACTTTCACCATGTACGAAGCATTCTCGAATCGGATCCGATTTCAGTTTCTTTACGTTTATTTCGATTTGAATCAGTATCCAGCATGAATTCCTTTATTTTTAGGTGAGGTTTTCTGATAGGGTACGATTCGACCCATACCGATTGCGATGCATTTTGGAGACGGAATCGATTTCAGTATCTTCATGATTTTTCAACTTAGAATCAAAATCCAGAGTGATTCAGCGCGTTGTTACGAGAGTTTCTTAAAAATGGAAAGATTGCCCAAATGTGATACTTTGACCAATTCCAATGCATTCTCGAATCGGATCCGATTTCAGTATCTTCATGTTCATTTTACTTTGAATCAGTATTCAACGTGAATTCGCGCGTCTTTAGGTGAGGTTCTCTGATAGGGAAAGATTCCCCAATGCGATACTTTGAATGATTGCGATGCATTCTCGAATCGGATCCGATTTCAGCTTTACGTTTATTTCGCTTTGAGTCAGTATCCAGCATGAATTCGTCTTTTTTTAGGTGAGGTTCTCTGATAGGGAAAGATTCGCCCAATGCGATACTTTCACTGATGGCGATGCATTTTGGAGAAGGATCCGAGTATAGTATCTTCATGGTTTTCTTCGTAGATTCATTGCCCAGCGTGAATGAGCGCGTTTTTAGGTGAGGTTCGCAGATAGGGAAACATTTGCTCAATGTGATACTTTCACCGTGTGCGATGCATTCTCCAATCTGATCCGGTGTCAGTATCTTCATGGTTTTTCTACGTAGATGCAGTTTCCACTGTGAATGAGCTCGTTTTTAGGTGAGGTTCTCTGATGGTTACAGATTCGCAGAAATGCGATACTTTTACCGATGGCGATGCATTTTGGAATCGTATCCGATTTCAGTATCTTCATGTTTATTTTACTTTGAAATAGTATTCAACGTGAATTCGTGCGTTTTTAGGTGAGGTTCTCTGATAGGGAAAGATTCGTCCAATGTGATACTTTGAATGATTGCGATGCATTCTCGAATCGGATCCGATTTCTGCTTCTTTACGTTTATTTCGCTTTGAATCAGTATCCAGCATGAATTCGTTTATTTATAGGTGAGGTTTTCTGATAGGGTACGATTCGCCCCATACCGATTCCAATGCGTTCTCGAATCGAATGCGATCAGCTAATTTCTATCTTCTCCTTTATTCAACGTAAATTTAGTGCCCAGCGCGAATGTGCACGTTTTTACGGGTTTTCTACGTAGATTCAGTGCCCAGCTTGAATGAGCGCGTATTTAGGTGATGTTCACTGATAGGGAAAGATTCGCACAATGCGATACTTTCACCGTGTGCAATGCATTCTGGAATCTTATCCGGTGTCATTAGCTTTTTGTTTATTTTACTTTGAATCAGTATTCAACGTGAATTCGCGCGTCTTCAGGTGAGGTTCTCTGATAGTTGAAGATTCGCCCAATGCGATACTTTTACCGATGGCGATGCATTTTGGAGACGGATCCGATATCTGTATATTCATGGTTTTCTACGTAGATTCAGTGCCCAGCTTGAATGAGCGCGTATTTAGGTGATGTTCAAAGATCCGCACAATGCGGTACTTTTACCGATGGCGATGCATTTTGGAATCTAATCCGATCTTCATCTTCATGTTCATTTTACTTTGAATCAGTATTCAACGTGAATTCGCGCGTCTTTAGGTGAGGTTCTCTGATAGGGAAAGATTCGCCCAATATGATACTTTCACCGTTTGTGATGCATTCTCGAATCTTATCCGGTGTGAGTATCTTCATGGTTTTTCTACGTAGATTCACTTTCCAGCGTGAATTCGTGCGTTTTCAGGTGCGGTTCTCTCATCGTTGCAGATTCGCTCAATGTGATACTTTCACCTTGTGCGATGCATTCTCGAATCTTATTCGATTTCAGTACCTTCATGTTTATCTGATTGGAAAGAAAGTTCTCGGAATTTCTTGAATATCCAGTACAGTTTTTTTTCCAGAGCATGCTAGAATGTTCTGCGTGTGTTTATAAGTAGGTCGTGTCCTTCGGCATACAACCGTATATTATTACAGCCCTGGTGCTCTCCAGCCATGAACCAGCCCTACCCTCTCACAAAGGAGCAAGTTCGCCTGCTTCTTCTTTATGACTTCCGAATCAAGAAGAAGGCAGCCAATTCCATCGCTGACATCAATACCGCGTTTGGCCCGGACACTGTGTCTAAGAGCACTGCCCATGATTGGTACAGTCGCTTCCAGAAAGGAAATGAAAGCCTGGAAGACCAGCCACGCACCGGTCGTCCTTCGGAGTTTGATAACTCTGCCTTGCAGGAGGCACTGGAGGCCAACAACCGGCAAACATCGCGAGAGCTTGCGGACTTGCTGGGTGTCTCCCATACAACTATCCTTCATCATCTGGCTGAGCTTGGCAAGAAGGCAAAGTTGGGGTGCTGGGTACCCCACAAGCTGGANCATGGCTGGAAAGCAGTACGCCAACCAAGACGATCTGAAAACCGATTTGGCCAACTTTTTCGTAGCGCAGCCGCCAGAGTTCTATTGGAATGGCATCCATAGTTTGCATAAACGTTGGCGTGAAGTGATAGAGGCCAATGGTGATTACATTCATGATTGAGATGATTTTGCTTTTAAATGAAGTAGGTTGTAATAATTGTTCATGAAATTCCGAGAACTTTCTTTCCAATCAGATATATTACTTTGAATCAGTATTAAACGTGAATTCGCGCGTTTTTAGGTGAGGTTCTCTGATAGGGAAAGATTCCCCAATGCGATGCTTTGAATGATTGCGATGCATTCTCGAAGCGGATCCGATTTCAGTATCTTCTCGTTTATTCAACGTAGATTCAGTGTCCAGCGTGAATGAGCCCGTTTTTAGGCTAGGTTCTCAGGGAAAGATTCGCCCAATGCGATGCCTTCAGCGATGGCGATGCATTTTGGAGACGCATCCGATTTCAGTATATTCATGGCTTTTCTACTTCAATCAGAATCCAGTGTGAATGATCGCGATTCTTAAAAGAATTTTTCTGAAAGAGAAAGATTCGCCCAATGCGATACTTTTACAGATGGCGATGCATTTTGGAATCGTATCCGATTTCAGTATCTTCATGTTTATTTTACTGTGAATCAGTATTCAACGTGAATTCGCGCGTCTTTAGGTGAGGTTCTCTGATAGGGAAAGATTCCCCAATGCGATACTTTGAATGATTGCGATGCCTTCTCGAATCGGATCCGATTTCAGCTTTTTTACGTTTATTCAACGTAGATTCAGTGCCCAGCGTGAATGAGCGCGTTTTTAGGTGAGGTTCGCAGATAGGGAAACATTTGCTCAATGTGATACTTTCACCGTGTGCGATGCATTCTCCAATCTGATCCGGTGTCAGTATCTTCATGGTTTTTCTACGTAGATGCAGTTTCCACTGTGAATGAGCTCGTTTTTAGGTGAGGTTCTCTGATGGTTACAGATTCGCAGAAATGCGATACTTTTACCGATGGCGATGCATNCTACGTAGATGCAGTTTCCACTGTGAATGAGCTCGTTTTTAGGTGAGGTTCTCTGATGGTTACAGATTCGCAGAAATGCGATACTTTTACCGATGGCGATGCATTTTGGAATCGTATCCGATTTCAGCATTTTCATGTTTATTTTACTTTCAATCAGTATTCAACGTGAATTCGTGCGTTTTTAGGTGAGGTTCTCTGATAGGGAAAGATTCGTCCAATGTGATACTTTCACCGTATGGGATGCATTTCCAAGTCAGATCCAATGTCAGTATCTTCATGTTTCCTCTACTAACAATCAGAATCCAGCGTGATTCAGCGCGTTGTTACGAGAGTTTCTCAAAAATGGAAAGATTCGCCCAATGCGATACTTTGACCGATTGCAATGCATTCTCGAATCGAATCCGATCTTCTCATTTCTATCTTCTCCTTTATTCAACGTAGATTCAGTGTCCAGCGTGAATGAGCGCGTTTCTTAAAAGAATTTTTAATGAAAGGGAAAGATTCACCCAATGTGATACTTTGAATGATTGTGATGCATTCTCGAATCGAATCCGATTTCAGCTTTTTTACGTTTATTTCGCTTTTCATCATTATCCAGCATGAATTCGTTTATTTTTAGTTGAGGTTTTCTGATAGGGTACGATTCGCCCCATACCGATTCCAATGCGTTCTCGAATCGGATCCGATCTTCTCATTTCTATCTTCTCCTGTATTCAACGTAGATTCAGTGCCCAGCGCGAATGTGCACGTGTTTACGGGTTTTCTACGTAGATTCAGTGCCCAGCTTCAATGAGCGCGTATTTAGGAGATGTTCAAAGATCCGCACAATGCGGTACTTTTACCGATGGCGATGCATTTTGGAATCTAATCCGATTTCAGTATCTTCATGTTCATTTTACTTTGATTCAGTATTCAACGTGAATTCGCGCGTCTTTAGGTGAGGTTCTCTGATAGGGAAAGATTCGCCCAATATGATACTTTCACCGTGTGTGATGCATTCTCGGATCGGATCCGATTTCAGTATCTTCTCCTTCATTCAACATTGATTCAGTGCCCAGCGTGAAGAAGCGCGTTTTTTTATTTTTGATTGCGATGCATTCT
Organism: Darwinula stevensoni; assembly: GCA_905338385.1. Lineage (NCBI taxonomy): Eukaryota > Metazoa > Arthropoda > Ostracoda > Podocopida > Darwinulidae > Darwinula > Darwinula stevensoni. Next base: position 7,571 of record CAJPEV010005835.1, read on the forward strand.
CGAATCGGATCCGATTTCAGCTTCTTTACGTTTATTTCGCTTTGAATCAGTATCCAGCTTGAATTCGTCTTTTTTTAGGTGAGGTTCTCTGATCGTTACAGATTCGTAGAAATTCGATACTTTTACCGATGGCGATGCATTTTAGAATCTCATCCGATTTCAGTATCTTCATGTTTATTTTACTTTGAATCAGTGTTAAACGTGAATTCGCGCGTATTTAGGTGAGGTTCTCTGATAGGGAAAGATTCGCCTAATGTGATACTTTCACCGTGTGCGATGCATTTTGGAATCTCCGATTTCAGTATCTTCATGTTCATTTTACTTTGAATCAGTATTCAACGTTAATTCATGCGTTTCTACGTGAGGTTCTCTGATCGTTGCAGATTCGCCCAATGTGATACTTTCACCGTGTGTGATGCATTCTCGGATCGGATCTGATCAGTATCTTCTCGTTTATTCAACGTAGATTCAGTGCCCAGCCTGAATAAGGCCGTTTTCTAGGTGAGGTTTTCACCTAGGGAAAGATTCGCCCAATGCGATACTTTTACCGATGGCGATGCTTTTTGGAGGTGGATCTGATTTCAGCATATTCATGGTTTTTCTACGTAGATTCAGTGCCCACCGTGTGCGATTCATTCTCGAATCGGATCCGATTTTAGTATCTTCTCGTTTATTCAACGTAGATTCAGTGCCCAGCGTGAATGAGCGCGTTTTTAGGTGAGGTTCTCTGATAAAGATAGGGAAAGATTCGCCCAGTGCGGCACTTTGTCCGATTGGGATGTATTTTATAGTCGTATCTGTTTTCAATATCTTTTTTTTTTCAACTTTCAATCAAAATCCAGCGTGATTGAGCGCGTTTTTACGAGAGTTTCTCAAAAATGGGAAGATTGCCCAAATGTGATACTTTCACCGTGTGCGATGCATTTTGTAATCAGAACCTGTTTCAGTATCTTCATGTTTATTTTACTTTGAATCAGTATTCAACTATAAGTCGTTTGTTTTTACGGAATGTTGATGTGATGATTCTAGACTTTTGGATGATTTTGACTGTCGATGTTAATAATTATTGGTGGATATCTGACTTAGAAAACTGTATTTCTAAATTTGAGGTCGAAGCTCATCTTTTGAAAGTCAGATCATGATTGACTTTTATAGGACATATTTTGATATTTTTAACTGTGAAGAATATCTAAGTGGTGTCTCTTTTGACATCGGGGTGTCTCTTTAGGCCATCAGCTCTTGAAAAGTTTTCTTTTTTTTACTGTCTTGAGATTAGAGAATCTTCTTGCACTCCTGAAATTCTTCTGCCTCTGAATGACAAGACTGTTGGGTCTTCGCAGCTGATGCAAAGCTCAATATATAAAATTCTCCAAGTAGTACTTGAATCATAGAAAATGATGGCATGACAGCTATTAATAGTAGCTCTGTTCGCAGAAGTCTATGGACATAAGAATGGAGCCTCATCATCACATTTTCTTTTCAAACTATGTAATTTCTTACGCAGCTCGCAACCATATCAAAATAGAAAATACCCTCATGATGAACACTGACCAAATCCAATGGGATCTCCTTTGGTGTCCAAGTTTTCAGTGAGAGAAGGTATAGAAACGGGATCCTCACGAAACGAGGGCCTCATCTTTGAATTCCATTGAGAAAATGGCCAGTAGAAAAGGTTTATTCATACCCATCTGATTTTGGCTGGATGGCTTAGCTGGTTGAAAAAAAATATAAGTCAGAAGTTGAAATGCTCTTGGAAAACCAATTTGGATGAGAGAAAAAGGCCTGTGATCAGATGCTACCCGACAACTTTATTTTTAGCTGTATACCTCATTGATCACCGCTCGCAGATCAAAGTTCGCCTCATATGGAAAGACACACCTAAAGAAAACAGGTTCATCTGCAAAAGTACCTCAAGGCAACAGAAAACTGAAAAATAATGTGTAGGGCCACCAATTTGGGAGAATATGGTTCTAAGAAATGAAACCTGGTCCTAACGAACCATCAAGGTCGAATTTGACTTTCACAAAGTTTCCAAAATATAACTGTTGGTGTAAGAGTAATGATCAACCATAGATAAAAATGAATATGCTCTAAGTGTGTGAACTAAGAGATCTTACATTACTGGAAAAACGTAGCTTATTTTTGCATGTATGCATAAATGGTGGCAAAAATCACATGACATTTTAACTTTTTTGTACGAGGGATATTTACCTGCATTCAAATTTTGTGCCACCAAAATTTCTGGAGTAAGTCAAGCGGATGTCCATGAGGCGGTGCATGTGAACATCCTCATGCACCGCCTCCTCAAGCACCACCTCCTCATGCAATGCGTATTTCGTCCGGATGTCCATTACGTCTATCCAAATATCCAGAGGATGTGCATAGGATGCTATTTGCTGCCTGAGGTCCTACTTGAAAGGAAGCTGATACTGCCAATAGGTTATTGCAGTGTTACCATGAAGTTAAGGATAGGTCCATATTACCCCATATTGGCTGGCATAACAAAGTTGACAACACTGCCTGCGAACCGCAAATGGAGGGACTAGCACTTTCCACAAGCATTCTGGAAGGAACATATAATAACTTTGAAGAAATAGTTCCTGTATCCATGCTGCTATTGGGAAATATACCCTTAAGTTGCTCAAGCATCATATTTGTTTGCAATGGTATACGTACAACTTTCAAAACATCAACGTATCCCGAATTCCTGTGAGAACCGGATTAAGAAACAGGTCTAAACATTTCGACAATTGCATATACTCTTCGACATAACTACTTTTAAAATTCGCCCAAACTAATTATTCAGTCTGTTAGGGGATTCGTTTTGAAGGTCCAAATAACCCCAATGACCATATTCTCCCAAGATACCCCACTTTTCTCTTAAGAAAAGTACCCTGTAGGATTCCTGCAAAATCCTTCTTGCAGTTTCTTGCAGATAGACCAATTTTCCTTTCTTCAATGAAAGGAAAAGGGGTCCATAATAGAAAAATAGCATGGGACAGCACGGCCTATAACTCGAGAATGGACTGAGTGTATTGAATGGCATTGCCAGGTCCTAATGCTTACATGTTGGCCTACGTATGGGCTGACTCTTGTTACCTTAGGTCTAATCGTTCTTGTTTAATAAATTCCTATTACTTTTCGAACACCCCTCGTACTTTCTTCAATCAAAGGAAAAGGGGTCTATTTACATAGACCACTTTGCCTTTCAGCCCTTCAATTGGGCTCCGCCCAGCCCTTTTTTAAATTGATTTATTCGCTGCATCAACCTCAGCTAACGCCAAAACTGTCGCACCCCCTCAGCTTAGTGAAGTCATGGCATACCTACCCCGACCTGTGGGCGCTCCTGGCTACCACCCATACCACATCTAAGTTGCTATCATGCTGCAATGCCAAGAGCTTACGGAGTCATACCCACTGACAGGGATTGAGTGAGAAAGCATATGGGTGCAAATCCTCATCAGCAGTTTCTTTATTCTGTACCATGATATAAATCCGTTTGTTATGAGATAATGAAATTGGATTTGTGAAGACATCGAGATAAAACATCAATCATGAACGCAGCTACATGAATATGATGACGTTCTCTGCTCCAACATTGCCAATCACCAAATTGTCTAATTCCTAAGCACGAGAACGATTCCGTGGCGGCACAAAGAAAATACCAAAATAATCAAGGATATAATAACATGATATAACAGATAAGTAAATATTGTTTCGGAATAGCGAATCAATGTTATCACACTATACTGTATATTGAAATGAATGACAAGCCGAGAATATGCAATCATGAGGCAACAACATATCCCACTAATGATTGTAACATCGTTGTAAATTGAAAATAGTGGCAATAAAAAAAAGATTACTTCATTGAGGACATTTGGCTCACGATAATCAACAGGAATGAACTTGACCTGTCTCATTGAAGTATTGCCGTATTTGTGAATGCAACGAAGGGAAACAGCATTTTCAAAATGTTGTATTCCCTTTCATGCTTAGTGGGGCCGGCGGGAACAGAACATCGTTGGAGCGCACTTGTTGACAAAGCCAAACTGCAACGACCATTTTCACCACAATTTACGCTGAAAATGGAGGGAAAGGGCTTTCCGTTGGCGCAGCAACTGTGTGGTTTATATATATGGGTTAAATATTAAATGGGCTTAAATGGGCTTGTTAATTTGTGTGGAAAAATTCAGCAAAAATAAAATATGTATCATTGAAGTTCTAAATTATCGATTCTTGGCAAGCCATGCCTCTCTGCTTGTTGCTGCGCACAATTGCGGAAAACAATAGAATAGAGAGGAGGACATATCCTATCTTGTTTAGATGAAGTAAAGAGAATAAGAATTCAAAGAACATTTTCATATAAATTGCTGCCATGTGTGTTTCTGCGTAAATATCTACATGTTCGTTACAGTTACCTATGAAGATAGGGCCTTCCTATGTTTGGGGTCGCCCTGTATGTCAACTGACGAGTGGCGTTCGCTGTGGGTCGCGGTATTTGTTGGAAAATGTTAGCTCGCCAAAAGAGTTCATGCCCAGTTATGAACGATATCGTATGTCCCATTTAATAACGGACATCATATGCGTCTCATCCAAGTTTCAAAATTATGACAACCTTCAGCAGGATAAAACTTTTTGAGATGGTTTATCTAATTAAGAGTAATTCCATCTTCACTCATGATGCATTTAAGTTTTTTTTTCTCTATCAATTGCACTCTTTTCCAATATTCAAAACAGGAATTGCGATAAGTATTGATCTTTTGCTGATAACAAACCCTCAGATTTTTTCACCAATTTGAGAGCAATAAAAGGGAATGAGGCTATCATGACTCATATAATATGAATAGGACACAATCACTTGGAGCCAAATTTATAAAGTGAATATATGATCTATTTGTTGTGAGATTTAACCAACGTTTTACTTCCGTTTAGGGCGAAAAGAGGGTGTACGTATTTCATATCGTGATTCTGGAATCTATTTTCAGGAAATCTTAATAAGAAAATTAGGTCGACTCACGTTTCACGTGACATGTTACCTGAATTCAGACAACGAAGCAGCACTAGGACCTCAAAGATTTTAGGATCCATTTCTTTAATTTTTCATTGCAACTGTGAACTAGGTGTACGCAGTGAAGTTATAAGATATATTGCACTATCTGGGACTACCATGAAATACAGAATTTCAAATTTTGGGAATTTGTCACTCTTTGCGTGGAATAACATTAATGGATTTCGTCCACAGTGTTCAACACATTCATATCAATAGTTATGGTATTCGGGTGAATCGTGTACATTCTGCGTGTCCCTGTGTATGTTATTACAC
>CAJPEV010005836.1:0-12892 GCA_905338385.1 Darwinula stevensoni
CTATCGATCTAAAGAGAAGACGGATCCCAACTCAGACGAGACTCTGCATCGGACTCACTTGAGCACCCGACGATGCTGGTCGCCATTAAACGTTTTCCATTCGAGATCCACGGTTGATGCTGTACGCAAAGGTGGCTGCATCGGGGCTCTGAAGACTTGCTGCATACAGGGGATTCACCGGGGTATCGATCACGGTACTGTCGTACTCGTAGCTCATGGGACCGGGTGGCAGGGACTGCAATGCATTTACCCATTCAATACCCATAAACACGATTGAACTTTTCTATACGACATGAAGAGTTCGGTCATGGTTTTGGCACGACACACAGACAAGATACAATGGAGAGGGCATACCTGGAAGATAAGATCTCCACTGGGAGAGCGGAGGGAGGAGAAGGATGCCTGGTGGGGGAGAGAGAGGTCATCTTCTAGTGTCTCATCCTGCTGGGGCTTGTAAGAGAACAGGATCGCCGGTTGGGCAGACCTGCATTGGGAGACAGAGGAAGAACAGCTGACATCGACCGATCGTATTGCTTTCACTGAGCAACAGCTATGTTCAGCCGTATGACATCTCGTGCATTCAGCCTCACATTTCTGCCATTCAAGTAAAGTGTTTATTTTAAGAGGTCTGAATTAGCCTGATCCCTGATCACCAGAATACCTTGAAACTTTGGCAAGATTCTTAGCTCAGAGGAGGTTTCAAGAAAGGATTGATTAAACCCATCCCTCAGTAGCTCCTCTCACTTGAGTTACCAAGGATAATTGTTAGTTCATCTACACTTTAAAGCCAACAAGTTGACAGTCTGACAGCCAAACTTCATGATGTAAAGATGGAAAAACGCAGTCTACCCTGCAACAAAAGGCTGAGCCTTTTTCTCTGACTTTTTGTATTCTTTGATTCATGGGAATAAACTATTCCAGAAACTTTCAAGGGAACACCAAATCATTTATGTATCAAAGCCAAATTAAATGACAGTTTAAGAGTTTAGTTTGCCATTTAATCGGTTTTTGTATGGACTTTGTAAGTCCAGTGCTTATTGAAAAGCACTGAACCTCTCACCCAAAGAACTCGGAGAGGAAGGTCCGATACACGAGCGGAGTGAGGAGGCTGAAATAGACGTATGCGGTGATGTCCACGATGCAAAGCCCCCCGTCAACGTCGTCCAGGAGGAGCCCAGCTCCGATGGCTTGAAGAATGTTGAGCAGAGCCAAGAACGCAACATAATAATAGAAGGACTTCTTGGTTGGCAGGCTCATCCTATCTCTCAGCCCAGTCCATCGCAGCAGGAATACCAACAGGTAAACCTGCAATAATGGGGTATAATGAGAACATTTTCCTGCAATGAATTTATCCCAAAATTGAACCAAGGTAAAATTGAACATTCTCCCACACTGTCTACCCATCCATACTGCATGAATTCAATAAACTTTCTATTACTTTATTCTTATATTTATAATTATTTCATATCTTGTTGGAAAAAGACTGCTTCTGAACATCTAAAGGCATATTTGCAAAGTAAATATGTTCCAAAACCTCTTAGCAGAGATATCAAAGAGGTACTCATCCACACAAACAAGGATCATGAGAATTCAGTGAAGAGCTATTTTTATTTTTAGAGATGGAGTACCAATGATATCAGGACCAAAAAGTTTTGAAATGTCTGCAGGCCTATCAAAAAAACTACTCCACTTTGGAAGAAGCAAACTAGCACAACTATCTCATTTGAAAAAACTCACCAAGCCAAAGAGAACAGAGCTGACACACCAGAAGATCATTCCCCCGTGAGCAAAGATATCATAATTCTTATTCTCTATGTGGAAGTTTTCATCTGGGACAGCGATCTCCAGGACACCCTGTGTTATTGAGAATGCAAGCGACACAGCTGAGGTCACCAACAGGACTCGCCTGATTGATGTTTGGCTGTCTAGGTGACCTGAGAAAAACAAGGAAAAATAGGTTTAAAAAAAAAAGGAGGTAACTGAATTCACCAAAAGAAGACCAAGCCACAATCAAATGTGGCTCACCAAAAGCAAGACCAAAGATGAGGACACTGATCTCAGTGGAAAGGAGGAAGAAACGGACAATAACATAGAGGATCTTGTCCACATAGTCACCAAACGTGACTGCAGCATTCACGGTCATCGACACTACACATCGTAGGAGACTTGCCATCACGTTCATCACCACCTGGGGAGAGCAGACCACAGGAAATATATACATATATTTTCCCTTTCCTTAATTGGTCTCTTAGAAATATTATAAAATGACAGCAATGTGAGCCATGTGTGCCCCTTGCAGTCAAGAAATGAACCTAAAACTTGTGCTCAGAAATGTTAAATCAAACTTACATACTGCATACTAGTGGAACCAGGGAAAAATATAAAAAAAATAAAAACGTCCATAATTCACAATGTGATTTCATGTCATGAAAGTAAATTTTTTCCCATAGCTGTCAGTAAAGATAGATAAGACTGACATATTTGTCAACAGCCACTGATACTTCAACTGGTATCTTATCGTATTGAAGGACTCCAGTGCGGGAGATAACCAGAAGGAATGGAGTACCTTTCCTAGACTCAAAGTCTAATCTTGAAGCCAAAAAACTTAACCCAAGAGCTTTATCTCTGACTTTTCACTATCCTCATCTAATACAAGTTCCACTGAAGAAGTTGAAAACAGATAAGCACATTCACAACCTAGTTATGGTTTTGATGTTCTTTTTTGATTACTTCAAGCACACTCCATATGCAAAGAAGGTGCTCTTGGAAAACTCCAACTCTGCAGAATATATGAATAAGAGATCACTTTGAAGCTTCCTACACCAGAACCAGGCATTTAGTTATGGAGAAGGATCAAATGGCATTAAACTGCTTAAAGCATATACCACTGAACTAAATTGCCTGATTTTCCCTATAAATTTAGTGTAGATTTTGCAAATATAAACTGGCTTGTCAGAAAGAATACACTTCTCTGTCTGGAAAAATACCATGTCACACATGCAACTTAAGGTAGGATTTTTGTAAACATGGAACAAAGCTGAATTTTTCACCAAAGTCCTGTTCCCTTATTCATCAAGTCCAGGGGTTGGGAACCTTTTTGGGCACATGAACCATATTAAGATTGAGCTAAGTGCTTGTGAGCCAAAAGATTTTAAAACAACATAATTTTTCCTGTAGTTGGCAACAGTCATGTGCATTCTTTGATACATGAGAAAAATGAGGAAAAACCATGATTTTTAGCCATGACTCAAGAGCCAAAATTGGTTCATGAGCCATATGTTCCCAACCCCTGATCTAGTCCATTACTCCTGAGAATGTGAACAGGATACTTAATTGCAATATGGAATAAAACTTAAGGTTTTGCCTTGAAGGGTATGCATCATGAAGGCCAAGGTATAAAATGAGGTGTACACAGTGCCACTGTACCTGTTTTCACTCAAATGCAACATTAAATTACCATGCATGTCTTTTAAATTCAGAAACTTATAAAAATGAATTACATGTCCTGAAACTACGTACTGCCTGAGTTGACAGACCAATACCATAGCTTGCAATTATTTGTTAGATAAGGGTTGGAGCATCACACTTTCTAACACGAACGATAAATTCTTTATTAAATTTCATCAGCAGATTCTGGGATCACACGATATGATCTCTTAAAAAAAGAGACTCCCTCTTCGTCCTAGCCTAACATAGCAGTAATCATCAACAAAAGGTTCATACAATGAGCTTGAATTTTGCTTCTCTGTTATTTCTTTCATTTCTTCTGCTTTGTTACATTTCTTCTTGCCGTGGAGGATTTTTATGCAAAATAGCATGGTGCACTCTGTGACAAGAGGGTTCAGACCCCTCTCTTGGTTGCACCACTGTATAGTTATGATTTTCAAGGCATTAGAAAGAGCAAAAAAGAGAGCTATAAACTGACACTGAACACCTCTCTAGCCATATTTTTTACCAAACTTATTGCATGTGTCACGCAGTGGCTACCCAGGAGGTGTACAGTGGTGACAAAATAGCAAGTGCTTTATCTTCCCTCATTCTAATCCTATTTCAATGAAATTTATATATTCTTGCTTAGAGACATTACATCTTATTTAATACCAATTTCAAGGAAATCAGAAATGGTCAAGCACATTGGTTGAGTTGATGTGGAATGGCCCCTACCCAATGTTTTAAAATCTCACCAGAGCATAAAACGTGAGAAAGATGGGACTGTTGGTAGCCCTGAGTTTCAGTCGAGCTTGCTTGAAGTAGACCATCAGGAAAACCAGGAACAGCACATTTGGGATAAGAATAATGAGGTCCCATATCCTCACACTATGTAAACAAAAAGGCACATGGAAATATTTCATTTGCAATGGCATTCTTTGCAGATGGAGGAAGATGTTAGCCTACAGTTTGAAGAACCAACCTAGAATCTGATATTTCTTCATAGAGGATCCACTTGCAGAAATGCTCATCGTAGATCGGCGAGGGCTTCACGGTCACATTTTCTGTTGTATTGGGGATCACAGTTGCCTCCCAAAAGGAATGAGTACTTGAGGTCTCTACTGAGGCCTGAAAGGCTGTGCCTGATGAAATGGAATCCTTTGTGCTTGCCCTCAGCACATCCATTTCTCGTCGCTTTCACTTAGCTATTTTGCCAGATCTGCAACCAGACTTGAGGCTAATTTCCAGGGCAATTGCTAAGACAATAGGCTAAGCCAAGATTTCATTTCACTGAAATAAACCTAAAATCCTAAGCCACCAGTTTGGGGACCTACTGAGGAGCATTCCATGAGAATTTAAAGCAACATGCCCATTTCACCCACAAACAGGCTGGGCAAGGCTTAGCCCAGTAGCAAGCCTCCCTTGAGCATATGGTCATAGACAATACAGGTAAAAGCACATGTGAAAGCAACAAAGGGGGACAATAGGTAAGTTCCAATCCTGTACAATAGGATGAGAAATAACAATGGAACAAGGCACAGGCATTATCTTCTACCTTGTTTTAGTCATCCCTGGTGATATCTAACTCTGAACATAAATACTTCCATCATAAAATGCTTAATTTACCATTGCCAGAATTAAAAATTACCCAGCTCTGAGAACACATATTAGTCCATATTAAGAGACCAACACATGATAACATTTTTCCATACAATCATTCAATTCTGAGTAGCAACTCATGAATGCTATACGTAGTTGCAGTCTTGGGTTCTGGCTGGGGTCTCAGTAGCAAGCACATCTCTACATAGTACATTATCAGAAGAGGACCATAAAGATTATCTGTATAACCATGAGATGTGACATCTGCTGGAACTTGCTTTCCACACTTTATTGTAATTTTATTTTCGCATCAACAGGATTACTGTCCTTTGGCGTATCAGCGAAAAGTGACTGGAATCGTAATCTTTCCTCATACGTCTCCAAACACCATGTTAGGTAACTCATGAATGCTGATCCTGATATTCCAAAATGTCTATGGTGCAATGACTTTGGTAGGATGCCTAGGTAGGGTAATCACCTGCCCACTATTTTTATTGGACACTGCCATAAGGTTAAGTTAGGACTTTATTCCAGGATGAAGGCCAGGTGGTTCCCTTGATTCAAGCTTCAGCCAAAGAATAAAGAAAAAATACTGAATAACAATTAACAATACACGAAAATAAGTACTAGAGTAGACTAGAGTAAATGAAACTCGGTCAGTCTCACTGTTCAAGCAAAATGAAGCAGGCGATAAAAGGGGAATATCAACAACGATATGTATTACGTTCGTTCTCGTCATGGGGTAGGCTTTCACTCACAGGCCCACGAGAGATTTACTCCAAGGTGATGCTGATGATGCTATGCTGCAACACAGGTTAACCCCTACAGCTGTTCTAGACATGATTGACTTGATAATGATGTCGCAGTAGCCTCTAGGAAGGCCAACAGGAGGGATCCATGTTGGATTTTATATGGCGTTGCTATGGTAACAGCATGGCAACCTCCTTGCCTCAGTAGTCAACGTCTGCTGTTTGAAATTCGTGAGTTGAGCCCTGATCTTTTAATTGCTTGCACGGTCAATGAGCTTGACCGTGATGGTTATCTCTTGCTCAAACGGGAGCTACGTAAACGCCTTTAATAAGGAAAATATCATTAGGCCTAACCTGGACTGGTGCAGCCCGAGTCAAAGAATTCTGTGGTCTTCTGCAGACGGGATCGGCGAGCAACAGCACGAGGCGTGGACTGCTGGAAATCTCCCAGCCGGAATCGAAGATGAGTTCCAGGTTCTCCGACAAGGCGATGAGGGGGATGTTCGACAAATCGAGTCACGGGTTCTCCACCTCCACTCCCGTCCCTTCCCCGATTCACAAGGGCAGCCCCAGGAGTTCAGACGACTCCGCTTCGACCTCGTACCGCTCGCCTCCCGAGTATCATCACGGGCCGTTTCAGTTCGGCCTTCCAGGCAAGGAGAACGAGGAGCTGTCTTCGCAGAGTTCTGCCGATCTCACCCACGAAGTGGCCGTCCTACTGAACAGGTTGAGGTTGGTACCATTTGCAAAAGTACTTCTTGTGTTGGCTGGCAGTTTGTGCCTCCCGTTTTGCTTAAAATTTAAAGTAGGATTGGCGGGTTGCATCTTTTCAGATGGATGTAACATTGGCCTGTGTTTCAAGGAAAATTAGATGAGTTTGATCCATGAAAAGACAGTTATAGTGGCATGGTCTTGTTATGAAGGAAAGAGGGTTGTTTGATTCACTGTCTTTTAAATTTAGAATTAGCTGGTCCAAAAATTATTGGAAACCATAAAAAAATTTTGGAATGATATTCAGCATAGTCAAAGGCTCAGCTGTAAGATCAAGTTTGACAAAGCAAGTGCTTCATTTGGAAACATTCAGCAGTAAAGCCAGTTTGATGCTTAATTTTCTGGTTGGATTGCTCACCATCGTCTCAAGAGTATGCCAGCCTCATTCTCTCTGATGTGAGTGACAAGATCCTTAATTCACTTCAACAATTTAACTAAATTTGGTACTAATTGGGACCTGTATGTTTGAGCAAAAGAATGTGTTTGTGAACAGGACATCTCAGATTAAGAACATGAGTAGCTACATGAATAATATCGATTTTCCAAACCTTGAGAAAAGGAAAAGCTATACTAGGCCCTAAATGGAGGCCTACTGTCGATTCTCAACAGGACCTATCGAGAGAAGTTGGACAAAGCCGTCCAGCAGGCGCTCCACCCCTGTGATATTACACGCTCCTCCATATCACTGGACTCGCTCAGGCCCCCCGCCCCCCGACCTTCATTCATCCGTCCTTCGACCGCAAAGCCCCGGACACGCAAAACGGACCCCGTGTCCCTCTATCATAAGTACAAGCAAGAATGGGAAAGGAACAAGATTCCAGGTACAAGTCCTCACAAGAGCCTGCGCTGGGAGATTCGACATCGCATGGCCCACATTCGATGACCATGTTCATTTTATTTTGTGTTTTCTGGTTCTTTTCTTCTGACAGCAAGAATAAATGACAATTTGCATCCAAAGACTGCCTTTCACCTGACGTCACAATAACGAAACTTCAAGTTGCCCTGCATCGGAAAGATGGTATGGATGTTACGAAGGATCCGTTCTTCGAGCCGATCCAGTGCCGCCAGCGTGAGCACGAGTGTCTCATGCTTCAGCATACTGTACACATTCAAACCTGCATGAGAAAACATTTACCATATAATTTCACCACTTTCAAGAAAAAACCAAATTATCAGCACTTTTAAAGGAAAGTATCTTACCATAGAGGGGCATTAAAGTGACACCTTTCCTTGTGCTGGCTGCTTTTGCAATGTTGAGCGGGAAGATGTCTGTACTGTAATGGATGACAAAGATGGCAATTGGTGAATGGAGATATTAGGAAATGAACAGTGCTATAATTTGCTGTAAAGTATCAACATCCCAGGCATCCTAAAGCTTTTAGACAGTATCATTTATGTACCACCACAAGGATATGCTATATATTCTCCATTGAACAAGTCTTACTGTAATGGGAGCATCTCATCACGAGTGCCTAAAAGTTCTGAAGCTGTGATAGGCTGAGTTCCTGCACAAGATTCCACTGCATGAATGATATGCAAGGAACCCTCCATCAATAGAGTCTAATGATAGTGACAAAATGGCTCCGTACTCATCCACAATCAGGGCAGAAATCCCCCAATGCCTGGATTCTAAAAGATCTCCTAAGTACTGCTGGTCATCTGTAGGAATATTTAGGTTGTCCACGATCTTCAGGTCATCCTGCAAAACAGAAGAATGCCATTAGACTTGAACTTATCTTCAGCTCAATACTGGTAAAAGCTCAGGTTTTTTCATTTAATGCTGATAAAAATTTTCTTTTTTGCATAAAGCAAAAATAAATACTGATTTGTCATAATTACCTGAAATGTTTAAGAATAAGTCCTTGCATAGAAACAAGCCACTGTATAACTTAGCAATAAGATATGATAAATTTTACTTATGAAATGTCTCTATATCAAGTTAAACTTTTATACTCTACAGCATAAAAGTTAATTGCCATGTAAAAAGACACAAAACTTTGAATCACTGCATCCTTCTTACTGAAAATACTTTCAGAAAACATTCAATTTATAAAGGCTACTAGGTTCCTGTGCACAATTGCCACATCAAACACCTCTTCCATGAAGATTTCTTCCTTTGGCTGACCATGTTAACATGGCTTGGAATAGGTTCTTTTTCAATTATTGACAGAAAAATCAATTAAGTTTTTAAGTTGTTAAGTGTTTTTCCTGATAAAAACTATAATGGATTAATTTACCACCATCAGCCCTATGCAATTTTAGAAAGCCATACATGAAAGCTAGAAACACTACTAGATAAACACTCAATCAAGGAAATTCCCAAGTCCAATTCATAAATTTGACCCCAGGATAGCATAATGAAAAAAAAAAAAAGCTTGACTAATAAGCACCTGAGCAAATTTTGTGGAAAGCACGGCAGTTAGTCCATTGACTCGCATGTGTCGAGGAAGCATGTAGAACCAAGACTCTGGTCCTCTAGGTCCATGAGCAGATCCACCATTGATCCACAGGGGAGAACGTATGGAACCGTGTCTAGCTCTTCCAGTACCTTTCTGTGGCCAGGGCTTCCTTCCCCCTCCAGGCATCTCAGCACGACTCTTGGCTGTCTCCCACCTCTTTGGAAGAAGTCAAGCAGAGGAAAGGGAATAAGAGACCTCAATTCACTAAAATTACTAATAATTCAATCATGAAGGTCAATTGCTGCTCTGTTAATTGAGTAATGAAAATGATGAACGTAGGAGTTATGATTTCATTTGCACAAGAGATCCTGGGTCCCTGAGGTCACTTATCCCAAAATTTGGGGTAAAGCGTATGACCCCCTCTTCTTCACTATCACTGCAGTTTCAGACCAGTTGTATGTAACTAAAGCAAGCATTCAATCATGGACTTCAAATTCCCTTCAGTAGTCCCTTTTAGTATCTCCTCCCAGGCTATCATTTTGCTGCAAATAGGGAGGTTCAAGCAGACTGATTATGACCCATGAAAAATTTTGCACGAAGAAGGAAGGTAGAATTATGGCCATGGCTGGAGATACTCTTCTATTTGCACTCTATAAAACAGTATTGGTGCAGCTCTGTGACAATTCATCTGCATGGTGAATGATGTCTGCAAAATATGGTGTCAAAGAGATCATTTTTTACTCGTATGTACATGTATGTTTGACTCAATGCAGAGGATAGATAGCATTCTTAACCAATCTGTCTCATCTATAACTTCTCAACACTTTTTACATGAAAATGTTGGGTCTCCTCAGCCCCCCCTCCCCCCACCCCCCCAAAAAAAAACTAAATATAGGAGAAAAACAACACCAAGCCTAATACAATATTAAGCCTCATTTGAATGTATTATCAGAGATGGTACAGGCAAAATGTTGGAGATATGAAGAAAGAAGAGGAGGAGGAAAATGGAATAGGATGCTTGGAAATAGTGTGTGGTTCAAGTGGGATGATTATTTTTAACCCTTTGCATTTCACAGGTAAAAAAAAATTGATAAAATAGAATGATTTTTAAGAAAAGAGCGATTTTCCCAGGAATTACTGAATGAACATTTTTTTGTTTAACTCTTGTTTTATTTAGCAGAATAAGATGTTGCTCTCAAACTTTGTGTTCCTATGGGGTGTGAAATCTCTTGATACAGCTCCCAGAGTGTTACATGTAAAGAAAAGGAGGCATGCATACAACACTGCAAACTCATGATGTTACGTGGAGTGCAACAATGGAGGGCAATAGGTTAATGAGTCTTCATGGAGCATTTAGATTTAGACCAACTTTACAGAACTTGACATACCACTTTCTGATACTTGAGCTGCCATTCCACATTCTGATGGATGATACTCATGTGAGGGGAGAAGGCAAAGACACGAGGGTGCAGATCGACCAGGCCAACAAGTTCCCCGTTGATCGTATCCATGGTCTCCACCCACGCCTGCCTCTTGGCAGGTACGTTTGTCTTGGGCAGGAAATGCAGCTGTCGAGATGTGATCAGTGGAAGGTCTGGCCTAGTGGTCCCAGATTCTACCCATGGTGTCTTCTCAGGTTGCTCCACACCTATCATGATGAAAGTCTAAATCAACATGATTTTCATTGCACTTTACATGGAAAGGGGAGGATGATGATGGCATATGACTGCTTGAAAAAAATCCCAAATGCTGAGGAGATTAATTATTTTTGGAACACAAACAGGACAAATGGCATGATAGCAAGGAATGAAAATGACCAGAGGCATCATAACAAGTTTATATTGAGGCTAAAGAACAATACATAGTTATTAACACTAGTGAAAAAATATGTACTTATTTGATAGTAAAGCAGATTCAGCATGGAGATTCAGAAAATTCACCCATTCACAACATTCAGAACATTAATGATGAAATTGGTATGATCTCGCAGAATTATAAGGAGAACATCCATCACCTTCCTTCAGAATGGTAATAGCCACCGTTTCATACATAAATCTCCATCATGTGTTTATTCAATATGAAAAGACCCTAAGCTCTTCCATTTAAAATGCTTCCCCTCAGCCTTCTCCCCAGTCCTGTGCTCACAACACTGCTCCAACAAATTTCTGAAATAATACCCTGAATTACATCCCCCCTGAAATTTTCAAACCATCCACAATCATTAGAGTTCAGAGCCTTTTTAATCAGCTTCCACACCCAGGCATGAAAACACTCATACCAAAACACAAGTCTCAAAAACATCTAAAAAGTGTCACTCTCAAATGAAGGAAAAGTGTTTTCACAAAGTTAAAAAAAAATGCTGTTCACATGACAGAGATGCTTCTTGAAGATCATTATAAGGAAGTCATGCTTTTACCAGTGGTGTAGGAAACTGAATTCAGTTTAGACAGCTTTAGAGCAAACTCACTCAATTCTTTGAGAGAAGATCCAACGATCTCATAGTCTTGAGGTCTGTGTGGTGTCACCGAGAAAGTTTTCACCTGGAAATAAACCCATATTGCAGTTATCTAATAATCTTGCTCATTCTAGGGACCAAACACCAAAATGCAATCAAAGCTTATTCAGTTATTGTCTAAGCTAGGCCTTGTGATGGCATGTCTCACCTGGAGATGACTGCAAAAGGAAAAACTAAGTGGTCTGGACACACTTGCTCCACAACTCCGAATCCCATGACAGAAACTTGATAAGAGACCCATGATGCTGTTTTCAGTCCAAAATGTGGACTACTCAAACCTAGAATGACAACAATCCAAGACATGTGTTGGTATATTTTCAATTTCTCATATGTATCTATCTCTATACCTCCAAATAACCAATTGTATCATTAATTGCAGATAGCTATCTTGCTAGAAAATACTTCCTAGTTTAATTTTGACAAATGGCATGCATATACTCTTGCCTTGATTGCACATAAGTAGAGGTATTAATCTTCCACATTAGATAGTGCCTATAAAGGAATATGAGAGAGCTGCCATACTGAATTATTACCAATAGAAAGGGCAGGCTACAATGAGCATAATTGAGCCATTTTCAGACTAATCCATGTCCTCTTCAGGAATGAGAGGAGAAGAATGCTGAGTTAAAGGCATGCATGTGGAAACAGACTTCCCCAACAAGAGCCTGGCACAAGTGAGACCTTTGTGATGTACTGGAAGCTAAAGGCAGTAGGCTGAGGCCAATGTGAGGACTTCAAGGCAGGATAAGGAGATAATTTCCTTGCTTATAGGGCCAGGGTGGTATGACTACTCTCAAACACACTCCTGCCAAAAAGAATCAAGGTTAGGTCCCAAAAGTATGGAAGAATTACTGAGTGAAACACAATGCCAGTTTTATATAAAGCCTTGTGGGGGTAGTGAATCACAGTGTAAAGGGTGAACAGCAGACAGAGAATGCATCAGTCACAAATTGTCAGGATGTAGAGAAGCCAGCTCTAAAGTCATGACTGGTTTATTCATTACTTTTTTCTTGAGAATTTCCATAAGGCAATTATTGTTTGATTTTCTGCACATCTATCACTCGTACGGACAAATAATTCCATTTGTCCTGAGGTTCTCACCACCACCAGCTATCAATATCAATGTAAAAAATGTGACCAAACCATTTGTGACCTCCCAACAGCTTTCCTTACTTTGTATTCCAAATAGTTGCAAATCTGAAATCTCAAGGGGGTAAAAAAAAACAAAAACAAAAAAACAAATGGTAATTCAAAACCAATGATTGGGTGATTTGAGTGACTTTCTCTGTCTATCTTACAAAAATAAGTCATTTTTAATTAGTGAAATTACTTGAACTAAAATCAAATTTCTGGCAAAGAACTTTTTCAAGGTACCAGAATCATTATTCAGGCACACATTAAAAAAAAAAAAAAAACAGGTTGCACTTCTT
>CAJPEV010005837.1:2525-12890 GCA_905338385.1 Darwinula stevensoni
CGAGGTTCTTCAAGAGCTGTTGAAGTACAGTATGTGCACCCTTGCCCATCTACTCTTGAGTCATGACAGATTTAATCGAATTGGTCAAATTTTCTGCGTGAACAGGCATGTGACTGCCAATGGGGAGGTACGAATCTGCATTTAATTTTTGCCTAATGGATCAGTTCCTCTGGGATGATCCTCGCGAAAAAATTAATAGAACTTTGTCAAAAATGTGTACTCATCCATAAAAAGTTCATGCATCTGCATGCATTTTCAGGGATCCTCATGCAATTTGGATTCGTGCCTCGCAATGGCAGTCGCATGCCCTTTCTTTGCCATCTCAAAAAATGTGCTAATGTGATACTCATGAATGGGTATCCATAAATTCATATAATTTCAAGAGCTCTAGGAAAACATTGCAGCCAACGTTCCATTAAATTTTCAGACCAATGAATTACAAGGTATGGATTCTATAGAAAACTATCAAGTTGCGGAAACAGAGCGTCTGCACATAGTTTGCTCATATGAAAACCGGTTCTGGACCTTTTTTATATGTCCACGTACATACTGTACTATATATAAAGACTCCCGTAATATGCCCCATGTGCAGAAATGAAGAAAAAGTAATTTCCACTTCACCCTTATACGGATATACAGTAGCGCTCAAAAGTATTAGCACGATGTGATTTTTCGGTGTAAACGAGCCGAAAATGGTCTAAATGAGGTGGTTTTTGGACTGCAGCTTGTTTAGACGAAATGCTTCACCTCGAGAATTCAAATTCTATCAAAACAGTTTGATTTCATTTTAAATGATTATTTTTTGGTAAACCTCCTCGAAACGGCGGTTTTCACACCAAGGAAAAAAAAAAAAAATGAGTTCATGAAACAGGCAGTGGGAAGGTAAACAATTAGGAAGACCAAATCAATACGCAGTCGGGAAACCCTTGGCGTCGATCACTGCTTTGCACCGGGCCGGCATTGACTCGATCAGCTTAGTGATGGTCGACTAATCAATGTCGTTCCAAAGCTTCTCCAATTGCCCGAACTTTTCCTGCGCATTTCTGGCCTTCAGGTCTCGGCTCCGTCTCCCCAACTCCTCCCACAAGTGCTCGATTGGGTTGAAGTCGGGGGACTGCGACGGCCAGTAGAGCACGTCGATGTTCTTGCGGTTGAGTCAGTCTCTGATCCGGTGGGCGGTGTGCTTTGGGTCATTGTCCTGCTGGAATATCCAGCAGGAACCCATATTCGCGTTGGCGTACGGCAGCAAAACGTCCTCCAGGATCTTATTGTACTGCTCAGCGTTCATCGTCCCGTTGATCCGGTGCAAGGGGCCGACTCCTCGACTGGAAAAGGCTCCCCACACCATCACCGACCCACCACCATGTTTGACGGTGGGAAGCTGATAGCGGGGAGAGAACCTTTTCCACACTGGACGTCTTATGTATGCTATTCCATCCGAACCAAACAAGGAAAACTTTGATTCATCGCTGAATAGCACTATAGACCAGTCGGCCGCTGACCAGTTCAGATGCTCGCGAGCGAACTTCAAACGAGCAGCTCGGTTCTTGCCAGAAATCAACGGCTCCTTGGCGGGACGTCTTCCATGGAGCCCGGCAGCAGTGAGACGTCTTTTCACAGTTGAGTGGCTCACATGGACGCCGTAACTGGAGGCCAGGTCCTTACAAATGTCTACCGCAGTGAGACGTGGGTTGGAGACCGACATGCGTCGGATGACTTTATCCACCCTGCCCGTCGGCACACGTGGTCGACCACTGCGGGGAAGACTGCCAGTGCTGCCCCGAGTTCGATAGTTCTTCAAGGTGAAGTAAACGGTCGACTTCGAGGTCCTAACAGCATTTGCAATGTCGGAGTACGACATTCCCCTGTTGTGCAGTCGCACAATGATGTTCTTGGACGCACTGGATAGCTCGGCAACCTTTCCCATGCTGGAAATGATGGATTAGGCAGTTCCCTTTCTTAAAGTATCGTCAAACTTCGAAATGTCGTCTCACCTTTTTTTGTAGAATAATTAATATTACAGGTGCACAGTTGACGCCAACAACAGAAAATGGATTAAATATTTTTTTTTTAAATCAAGACGATCTCTCTGTGTTCAAACTACAAAGATCAGTTTGAAATAGAGTCTCGCATGTTGTGTTCCAGTTGGAACGCATTTTCTCAGTGTTCAGTTGATTTACGTCAAAAAATCACATCGTGCTAATACTTTTGAGCGCTACTGTATATACTTATATTGAATACATTGTAAAAGAGAAATGAGAAGTGAAACACCGCCAATTTGATTTAAAATTGACCTCATCAGAAGGCGACGATAAAATTCGTAAGATGAAAGGAAGAGGTCAATAGATCGCATCACGCAAAGCAATGCAAACCACCCGTCGGCAGGTCGTATGATCTGGTAGAAAGGACCTGTACGACCCGCCGGCGGCTCGTATGACCCAGGAGAAGAGAGAACGTACGACCCGTCGGCGGGTCGTATGGCCTAGGAGGAGAGAGCCCTTACGACCCGCCGGTGGGTCGTATGGCAGCGAAAGTGTTAAAGACTGAAAATACTCCAATTTGCCCAAGTGGCTTTCTAATTCAAAGGATACATTTTCATTCAGAGAGCAACTATGAGAAACCACTCAATTTCCATTCTTTGCCTGGAAGGAACCACACCAGAATCTATAACTGAGGATGGAATCAGGCTGAAATCACTAGAGGATCAGTACCCCGAAGACCATTTGAGAAGCACTGCAAACCAGTCAACTAGAACCAAAATTCCTTTACCATCTAAAATTACCATTTGGAAATAACNTATGTGCACCCTTGCCCATCTACTCTTGAGTCATGACAGATTTAATCGAATTGGTCAAATTTTCTGCGTGAACAGGCATGTGACTGCCAATGGGGAGGTACGAATCTGCATTTAATTTTTGCCTAATGGATCAGTTCCTCTGGGATGATCCTCGCGAAAAAATTAATAGAACTTTGTCAAAAATGTGTACTCATCCATAAAAAGTTCATGCATCTGCATGCATTTTCAGGGATCCTCATGCAATTTGGATTCGTGCCTCGCAATGGCAGTCGCATGCCCTTTCTTTGCCATCTCAAAAAATGTGCTAATGTGATACTCATGAATGGGTATCCATAAATTCATATAATTTCAAGAGCTCTAGGAAAACATTGCAGCCAACGTTCCATTAAATTTTCAGACCAATGAATTACAAGGTATGGATTCTATAGAAAACTATCAAGTTGCGGAAACAGAGCGTCTGCACATAGTTTGCTCATATGAAAACCGGTTCTGGACCTTTTTTATATGTCCACGTACATACTGTACTATATATAAAGACTCCCGTAATATGCCCCATGTGCAGAAATGAAGAAAAAGTAATTTCCACTTCACCCTTATACGGATATACAGTAGCGCTCAAAAGTATTAGCACGATGTGATTTTTCGGTGTAAACGAGCCGAAAATGGTCTAAATGAGGTGGTTTTTGGACTGCAGCTTGTTTAGACGAAATGCTTCACCTCGAGAATTCAAATTCTATCAAAACAGTTTGATTTCATTTTAAATGATTATTTTTTGGTAAACCTCCTCGAAACGGCGGTTTTCACACCAAGGAAAAACAATTTTCTTTTAATGAGTTTATGAAACGGGCAGTGGGAAGGCAAACATTTGGGAAGACCAAATCAGTACGCAGTCGGGAAACCCATGGCGTCGATCACTGCTTTGCACCGGGCCGGCATTGACTCGATCAGCTTGGTGATGGTCGACTGGTCAATGTCGTTTCAAAGCTTCTCCAATTGCTTGAACTTTTCCTGCGCATTTCTAGCCTTCAGGTCTCGGCCCCATCTCCCCAACTCCTTCCACAAGTGCTCGGATGGGTTCAAGTCGGGAGACTGCGACAGCCAGTTGAGTACGTCGATGTTCTTGCGGTTGAGCCTGTCCCTGATCCGGCGGGCGGTGTGCTTCGGGTCATTGTCCTGCTGGAATATCCAGCAGGATTTCATATTCGCGTTGGCGTACGGCAGCATAACGTCCTCCAGGATCTTATTGTACAGTACTCCTTGACTGGAAAAGGCTCCCCACACCATCACCGACCCACCGCCATGTTTGACGGTAGGAAGCTGATAGCGGGGAGAGAACCTTTTCCCCACTGGACGTTTTATGTATGCTATTCCGTCCGAATCAAACAAGGAAAACTTTGATTCATCGCTGAATAGCACATTAGACCAGTCGGCTGCTAACCAGTTCAGATGCTCGCGAGCGAACCTCAAACGAGCAGCTCGGTTCTTCGCAGAAATCAGCGGCTTCTTGGCGGGACGTCTTCCATGGAGCCCAGCAGCAGTGAGATGTCTTTTCACAATTAAGTGGCTCACATGGACGCCGTAGCTGCAGGCCAGGTCCTTACAAATGTCGACCGCAGTGAGACGAGGGTTGGAGACCGACATGCGTCGAATGACTTTATCCACCCTGCCCGTCGTCACACGTGGTCGACCACTGCGGGGAAGATTGCCAGTGCTGCCTCGAGTCCGATAGTTCTTCAAGGTGAAGTAAACTGTCGACCTCGAGGTTCCAACAGCATTTGCAATGTCGGAGTACGACATCCCCCTGCTGTGCAGTCGCACAATGATGTTCTTGACGCATTGGATAGCTCGGCAACCTTTCCCATGCTGGAAATTATGGATTAGGCAGTTCCCTTTCTTAAAGTATCGTCAAACTTCGTAATGTCGTCTCGCCTTTTTTGTAAAATAATTAATATTACAGGTGCACAGTTGACGCCAACAACAGAAAATAGATTAAACAATTTAAAAAAAAATCAAAACGATTTCTCTGTGTTCTATCAGAGTCTCGCATGTTGTGTTCCAGTTGGAACGCATTTTCTCAGCGTTCAGCTGATTTACGCCGATAAATCACATCGTGCCAATACTTTTGAGCGCTACTTTATATATATTCAATAACATGTTATTGAAATTTGTCACAAAAAGTCCACCTGCTTTATGAGCTTCTGCCAATTCCCTTTTAGCATCGGTAATTCGTGTAATTTTGTTCTTATGTGCATTGCATTAGGGGTTCTCTGAATAGGGAGAAAGAGCATGTATGCATGAAGCATTTAAATAAATTTATTGATTAGAATGCCTTTACCTTCCAACCGATTGTTCAGTGATTGAACTTAAAGTAATGTGTAAGAATTTCATTAAGTTTGGAATTCTACTCTGACTTGCATACTGCGTTAGGTTTAAGGTGACTAAAAAGAAATTCAGGAGTGACTACTCGTTCTCCTACACTGTAATAATGATGCTGCCTGAAAGAATTATGGTAATTTCTTTTCCACAAAGAATGATCACTTCGTCATTTTTGTATGTGCAGAGGAGTATCAGTCACAGATTGGGGAAGCTCAGACGCTCCTCGGCGAAAAGACGGCCGCCCTGGAGCGAGAGAACTTCCGGCTACGCCGAGTGCAGGAGGAGGTGGCAGCCTTGCGCCGGCGTCTGGAGCGGGCCCAGCGCATGGAGCTGGCCGGTACTGCCGACGAGGTCCTTCAAGAAGAGGTGCGCGAGTACAAGGAGCAACTCACCTGCCCTTCGTGCAAGGTATCTCATCTCGGCTTGCAACCAGTTCATCCTAAGTGTAGACTTTTTCAGTCACTGATCAATCTACAGTTGCTTCATTCTCCACTTGCTGTAAGAATAGAATTCCCTCTCTCCAAGGGGAATTGTGAAAGAAGGAATAATGATAGTCATTTCAAATAGCATAAATGCTCATTCATATACCCTACCAGCTTCCATTTTCCGCCCCCCTCCCCTTTTTTTTAATAAACAAAGGAAAAGGTGTATGTTTGGCACATTTTGAGCCTTGTGGGAGCTGCTAGGAAAATCGGTGCTGACTTGTATGTTACAAATATATGTGGTTTGAGACATTGGGAAATTAATGAACAGCCAAATGTGTATCAAGAGCATAACATGAAGTCTGTTCCTGCTTGATGGATGAGCGCAGGGACGGCCTTAGACCTGTACCACATGTGCACCCGCATAGGGCGCAAATTCACCAGGGCGCCGGAATGTGCCAGAATGAATGAAGCAATAATGGGTGCGACGCTCAGTTTTACTTTCGAAACAGGAAATACCTTCCGTTTCGGCGTATTTTTGTACGCTAGGTATCGACCCTTCTCCCTTCCGAGGGAGTGGGGAGGGGGGGGGGGGCCGGCTGCGGCGGTAGGATTCTCTTTGCACTGGGCGCCGAAATAGCTAAGGCCAGTCCTAGATGAGCTATATGAGTTGGAGATATGTATTAGGTATGATGAAAAAGAAACAGGACTAGTTATTGCTTTCCAGTTTATAAGATTCTCATTCCCTTTTGGGTCTTGTATTGGTTCTTGGAAATGCATGCGCAAAATCATATCATTTAATGCTTTTCTGTCAAATTTTCAAGGTCATTTTCAACTAATAGAAAGCCCTTGACTTCGGTCAAAGTCCAAGAAAGCCAAAAGAAACTTTTAAAAAACTTACAAGGAGATTCTGGTGCTGTCATCTGCAGGAGTCAGAGGCCCCTATTCTGACATCTTTAGTCCTTTCGTTATCAGTTTCCATTGCCATATTTTACTCACTGATGCGTTTCTTGGTGGACTTACCTTACACACGTCTCATGTTTAATTAATAACTTTGTCAATTTGATCCATAATAAGAGTCATATAAGGAATCGGCACCATTAAAAATATCCTGTGTGAGGTTACTTTTACTTCAATGTAATTAGTTACAATTTCCCCATGCCCAGTTATCCATGGGGTAATATCGGTTTTTCCGACGAATTTCGGCAGCACTCCTGTCTCCTCCCCGTTTTTCCATTAAATTTCGGCAGCGCAAGATAATGTTTTTGGTAATTAACATGGGTATGGGGAACAGGGAAGGAAATGGTACAAGCACAAGGGTATTTTCGGCGAATGATCATTTTTTTTATTATGCAAAAGAAAACACATGGACTTTGACATCGATCAAGTATGTTTGTGCATGGGGAAAACACTCAAAATGCACTTCTAATAGGTTATTTTAGCATGTTCTGTCAGATTCAAGAAAGGAAAATATGCCGGCAGAAACTTCCCGTGAACGTGATGCCGAAATTCGTCGGGAAAACCTATAGTAACACTGCACTTAGATGACGTGATAGGACCCGTATCAAGCAAAGGATTAATATGTAAATGAAGCACGAAATTGAAACTTTTCTAGCATCTCACCGGCTTTAGATGGGATGAAAAGCGAAGTTGTTACGGAAGAGTAAAAACGTGTACCCGTAATGTATTTTTAAATATCAGTGCTCTTACTTGAATTTCACGCATTTTTTGCCAGACTTGGAGAAATGCAAAATGTTATCGAAGTACGAAGAGTGGCATGTTATGTGCCCTAAGTGAGAAAACCGTATCCCCTGTACTTATCGAACGAAGAAGCATCGCTACTTGTGTCCCACCGCACTTCATGTGAAATGTTTATTTTTGCAGGTGAAGAAGAAGGACGCCGTGTTGACGAAGTGTTTCCACGTGTTCTGCTTCGATTGCCTGCGCACTCGCTACGAGACGCGACAACGCAAGTGCCCCAAGTGCAATGCCGCCTTCGGAGCCAACGACTACCACCGCCTCTATCTCTCCTAACGGCATCCAGGTAGTCTCTCGTTCGACGACACCGCTTCTCCTGATATACTGTATGTGATAGTCGAGTAAAAGGAAAAAAGAACGAGAAGTCGTTGCATGCACGCGGCGATGCATGCCCATAAAGCGATGCCACTCCTTCGATCATTCACTGTATCTTGTACGCATCAACACAGGCTCCTATGTTTTTTTTTCGCCTCAAATTCCTAAGTTATTTCCCCCTGTCACTCCGTTCCATGTTGTTATTTGTTCATTTGTTGTGGAACAAGCCGTGTCCATGAAGCTGGAAAAAGGGAAATAAAAATCTTATGGTGAGAAGAGCTGCTTTCTCTCTCGTTTCTCCTGCACTCTTTCTTATTTTCCGCTGCACCCACTTTATCAATGATTTCGGAACAAATTTTATGTATTTCGATGCCGAAGGTACGAGGGTTGGGCCAGCCCTCCCGTAGCGATTTGTTGGAACGGTCATGGAGTCCCACGATGATGGGATGGTTAAATCGGGATGCTGATGTTCTGAGTCGTCGACACGAATATCCGCAGGTTCTTTGTAATTGAGCCCTTCAAAGCTGGAGGGGTCCTCCCTCGGCCGCAATCAATAGACTTTGGTGGCGCCTTCTTCCCTTCAACCCCTTTCCGCCACAAAATTCAACTTCCTCGTATTCCTCGCTGAGAGCATCAACGGCAACGAAATTTGCCATGCTTCTTCCTCTCTCAACACTGAATAGCTCCAGAAAATTTGAAGCTCCATTTCCCCGGGGTTGTGGAGAACACTGAATCTCGCTTTTGGAAGAAGTGAATTTCATTCCTTTTTTTATTATCCCCCCCTCCCGAGTAGCCACTCCTGGAGGGTTTTCGGAGGAAAGAGACCAACCATAAGAAAGATATTGGCTCGTAAATGACGAAAAGTGGCTATTTTGTTGTTGGCGATGCACCATTTCGCCATACAGGGTGAAATTAGCTGTCGTACAATTAGGCTTAGAGTGCTTGCTCCGGTACCGTCCCCCAGTGTTGCCGGATATCGTGCCGAAATGATGCCAGATTCAACCTTCGTATTGGCGTCTAGATCTGTTGTTTTTTCTTTATTGTATGAGACATTTTTGTGCCGAGTTCTGAGATGATCTGAGAGATGTGAGATGATCTAAGAATGAAGCGGTGGCTAGCAGTGATTGATAGATGTGGTGGAATATAGGGATATCTTATCTGGACATCCCTGAATTAACAGGATGGCGCGCCATGGATTCCATGCTTCCTGGAGGCATTCCCTCCTCGGACCTATTCGAGATGGTTCGAGGAACTCCAGATAGGTCTAATTTTCCACTTCCCACTGAAACGGTTCATGAAACGCAAAAGAGGTCTCAAATCGGTCTAACGTTACATGTCCTCTGAAATGGTTCGTGAACATGAACGGACCTGCGATTGGTCTAACGTTACGCGTCCTCAACGAGATGTCTCGAAAACCACAGATTCACCCCCATAGATCTAATTGGTAAGTCGAGAATCGAATTTTTATTGATAGAAAAAAAGTAGGCCTTGGCGTAACCTGAAAGCAGCCTGTTGGTTAGACCTAGGCCAAACGTTAGTGAGTCCCGTAAAGAGAGGGGAGTTGAAGAATGGAAAAGCTATTGAAATTTGATTTTCGCATTATTTCATAATACGATTATTCTTTCAGCTCATATTTTTCGCTATTAGATCTTTCTCACCTGAAGGGGACATAATGTCCCAAAACGTTGGTTTCCTCATTGCATTTTGTACATACAGTGCTAATGGCGCGAATTGAAAAACCTTTTGACTTATTACATGAAATTAGCGACCACTTTGCTCATTGCACGCTTGAGCCGTAGCCATGTTTCTTTCGCTTATCGTCAACTTTATCGAAAACATACAACAATTTCGTCGAAATCGTGCTAACTTGTGGCGTATGCAGTACCGGCCCAAGCTATTTCGGCGCCCTGTGCAAAGAGACTCCCGAAGCGCCCCCCAGCCCCCAGAATGGAGAAGAGTCAATCCCTAGCCTTCAAATTGACGCTGAAACGGAAGGTATTTTTAGCCGAGGATTGGGAACCACTGCTCTAAAGTCTTTGAAGAGAAGAGAGGTTCTGGAGTCGGTCCCCTTCAGTCATGAGTCTGGCTTGAAATATTTTAATGGTAGAACAGTGAGTTCAGTTGGTTCAGTGCCATGTCACGGAAGAAAAGTTCTGAAACTGGAACGCTTTTTGATTTCATTTCCAAACGAAAGACAGTGAAATATGAATAAAATTCAGGGATGGAAAACTTCAACGGTGTTGTATCATCGGTTGTCCCTCCGGACAAGATTGCACAGGAACCTGTGCATGTTAGTGAAAGTGACCCTTTTCAGCCGCAAAAATATAATTTCCTTAGAAAGGGGTGGCAGGGCATTCGAGGCAAAGTACTTTGATATGCGGTCGTGGATTTCATACTTGCCCGCGAAATACGCCGTTTTGTGCTACGTATGTTGTGTATGCATGGCCAGAGAGGTCTTTTTCGACATTGAGGTGGCTCGAGAATTGGATGCAGACGATGACGACACGACCACGCCTGACAAACGTCGCATTCATGCATGCACATCAGTATATTTTGGACTCTCGCAAAAAAAAGGAAAGGAGAATATTTGCGTTTTAAATTTGCATTTATTTGAATTACACGGTAATATTCCGTATTCCAGAACTGACCAATCTCATTTGCCCCCCCCCCCCCCCTTTCGAGGACGTTCCTACGCCT
>CAJPEV010005838.1:0-12881 GCA_905338385.1 Darwinula stevensoni
TAGGTAGAAACGCAGCTCATCGCGTTTCTACCCCGCTCTGAGCAAAGTGATTCCTGCGGCACTCGGTAGTTTAGCTGATGCGCTGAAAGGCAGATGGAAAGATTTTCCCCGTAGATGAACTTATTTCAGTATTCCATAAAGGCAATCTAAACGGAGGCGTAGTATCTTCTACAAGAGCATTGTCAACTGGATTGGAGAGAGGTTCTGTAGAAGCCTTAAATAGAGCTGGACAGGTATGGGAATTTAGAATACCAAATAATGTGTTGAGCCGGTGGAAATTTGAAGGTTCTGTGCAAATATTTCAGGATTTAGATTCTGCTACAGGAGTGATAAATCAAGAATTAAGATTCTCTCCTAGATTAGCACCGCAACTTAATAAATATTTAATAAGATAAAAATTAACATAATCTATGGAAACCATAAAATATTGTTGTGATATATTTAATGATATGCTAATTAACATAGGCTATAAAGGATTTTCTATATTGCCTGGAAAGATTGGAGGAAAATATTGTTTTGTATTACAAGGGAGAAATAAGGATATACTGGATAATACAGGAATTCAGACTACTTTTCAACAAACTATCCATTTTTGCCCATGGTGTGGTAGTGATTTATCTTATATAATAGATAAAAATAAACACGAAATGGATAAATATGTTGAATTAAACAAGGATATAGTTTTATAGAAGTACCCCGCTCGCGCCAAGCCCCGCTCGCGCCAAGTCCCCGCTCGCGCCAAGTCTGTGACTTGGTGTGAGCATCGTTCGGTCTGTGACCGAATGAGGTACGTATAAAGTAGCAAAGTTAGGTAGAAACGCGCCGCATCGCGTTTCTACCGTGTGTGCATCGTTCGGTCTGTGACCCCGCTCGCGCCAAGCCCGCTCGCGCTGAGTCCCGCTCGCGCCAAGTCTGTGACTTGGTGTGAGCATCGTTCGGTCTGTGACCGAATGAGGTACGTGTAAAATAGATAAAAGTATAGAATAAAACAAAAAATAGAATAAAAATGAGTGAAAGATACAAGGTAAAAAATCAAGATGGGCTATACTTCATGACAATAACGGTAGTCGGTTGGATAGACTTATTCAGCCGAAAAACACATCGAGATATCATCATCGAAAGTTTGCGTTATTGCCAACAAAACAAAGGATTGTTGTTATACGCTTATGTTATTATGAGCAACCACATTCATATTGTAGCACAGGCAAAAGAAGGCATAGAATTATCAAGCATTATTCGAGATATGAAGAAATTTACAGCAAAAACGTTATGGGAAACGATCGGTACAACAAATGAAAGTAGGCGAGAATGGTTACAATATTTATTCAGTTATTTTGCGCGGAAAAACAAATTGGCACAAGAATACCAAATATGGACACATGATAATCATCCGATAGAATTATGGAGTACAAAAGTGATAGCACAGAAAATAGCGTATATACACGAAAATCCTATACGAACAGGTTTAGTAGATAAGGCAGAAGATTGGGTATATAGCAGTCAGCGAAATTACATGGGAATGAATGGTATTTTAGATGTCATTGTATTAGATTTGTTGTAAAATGTTCATCGGTTAATGTCCAAGATTAAACTAAATTACATTCGGTCACAGACCGAACAATGCACACACCGAGTCGGAGACTCGGCGCGAGCGGGAGTATCAATTTCATATGGGTATGGAGCAGGGTACAATATGATAGGTTTCAATTATACTAGCGAACTTACTAAAGAAAATTACTTTAAGGTACCAAAAGGATTAAATCAAAGTATAGAGAGCCTATTAAATCGAATAAGATATGGCAACCATTAAGTATAATTTTAATCCAATTTTTATCATTTATGCTACAGCATTCTTGCTATTTCTTTTAATATGGAAATATATTCCTGATGGAGGAGATTATGATACGTATAACAAATTAGATATTATACCCGAATATAATATAAAGGTAACAAAGTTTAGCATGATGCATGGATATTTGGAGGTTAATACAGGCTATATTATCCACAGTTCTCATCTTTTGTTGAAAGACAAGCAATACAAAGCTCTATGGGAAATGGATATACCTTATAACTTAATGAGGATTAAAAATAATGATACCATTTATTTTATCAAGGATAATATCAAATACCCATTAATAGATAATGATTCTATATGGAGGGAAATTAGAAGAAGTAGGGGAGTGCATTTTGGTAAATCATATTAGCTGAGTCCTCAGTTCGGCGTAGGCCCCCGCTCCCCGCTCGCGCCAAGTCTGTGACTTGGTGTGAGCATCGTTCGGTCTGTGACCGAATGAGGTACGTATAAAGTAGCAAAGTTAGGTAGAAACGCGCCGCATCGCGTTTCTACCGCATTTTTTTACATTTAAAACAAAAAAAACATGAAAAATACACTTATTTTATTGTTTCTGTTGGTGGCATTTGGTAGCCTGCGGGCGCAAAATGCAAGGCAGTATCTTTATGATGCCGCAGGAAACCGCATTGTTCGGCAAGTAAAATTGACGTTTCAAGAGGAGGTCGTGCAGGCACGAAGCAGCGAAAATAAAGAAAATGCCACCTTTTCACTTGCACCCAACCCGACTACGGGCATCGTTACGATGCGCTTGGCATCAGGCGAGGTAGGAGAAAAGCCATTGACAGCATTGGTTTTTGATGTGCAAGGTAGGCTTGTGTTGTCAGAGAGTTTTAAAAATACGGAGCATACGGTTCAGTTTGGCGCGTTGCCCAATGGGTTGTATGTGCTGTATTTAAAGCGAGAACATGAAGTATTGCAAGTGTGGAAGGTGGTGAAGGAGTAGAGACCCCGCTCGCGCCAAGTCTGTGACTTGGTGTGAGCATCGTTCGGTCTGTGACCGAATGAGGGTACGTATAAAATAGCAAAGTTAGGTAGAAACGCAGCTCATCGCGTTTCTACCGCATTTTTTTACATTTAAAATAAAAAAACATGAAAAATACACTTATTTTATTGTTTGTGATGGTGGCATTGGGTAGCCTGCGGGCGCAAAATGCAAGGCAATATCTGTATGATGCCGCAGGAAACCGCATTGTTAGGCAAGTAAAATTGTCGTTTCAAGAGGAGGATGTGCAGGCACGTAGCAGCGAAAATAAAGAAAATGCTACCTTTTCACTTGCACCCAACCCGACTACGGGCATCGTTACCATGCGCTTGGAATCAGGCGAGATCGACGAAAAGCTATTGACAGCATTGGTTTTTGATGTGCAAGGCAGGCTGGTGTTGTCAGAAAGTTTTAAAAATACGGAGCATAGCGTTCAGTTTGGTACGTTGCCTAATGGGTTGTATGTGCTGTATTTGAAGCAAGAAAATGAAGTGTTGCAGGTGTGGAAGGTGGTGAAGGAGTAGGTTTTTCAAGAAAATAATGTAATATTCATGAATAATTTTAGATGTATTAATTTGATTATCAGTATATTACTGCTATTTGTAGTAAATATTGACGGGCAAAATAATGCTCTAAAAGATGGCGATAATGGCTTAAATTGCATAGTCGTAAAACGAAGTAGTCTTCAAAACCTATCTTTTAGCTTCAACCAGTTGACGGGCAACCTCGATAGCCGAACCGATTTCCGAAAGGGCAAAATTGAAACCTTTGCAGAATACGATAACCTTAATCGCTTGAAAAAAATGCAAGTGACAGGTTTATCGCTTTACACGACCACGTATGACAATATTGGCAATATTACGACGAAAAATGATGCCGCAGGCACTTATGTCTATGACCCTACTCGCATACACGCCGTAGCCAATGTGACCAATCCGAATACCACGATAAGCGCGATGACGCAAAACGTGACTTACACCCCATACCACCAGCCACAAACCATCACGGAAAATGGGTATGAATTGACTTACACCTACGCTGCTGATTATGAGCGTATTAAAGGCGTTTTGAAACAAACGGTAAATACGACCACGAACACGCTAAATACCCGCTGCTGGTCTTTAGACAGCAAGCGTTGGCTTACGTAAGTAAATTGTAAAGCATTGGCTTGCGAAGCAAAGGCGCATTATTTTTTGAGGCTCGATGCCGAAAAAAATAAATAAAAATTTTTTCTTAAATAAAAATTTTTTCTATCTTTGAGTCGTCTTTTTGGTGGAGCGATAGCCAAGCCTACTTAAAAAGACAGGTTCATTAAAAGTATTGGGTTGTCTGATAAAACCTTTTGAGACGTAAAACTTTAAAAGTTAAGTCTTATATGTTCAACAGCGATAACCAAGCATCGAACCTAATATAAAAATGTGAAAATTCAAATAAGTAGGCTCGGGCAGCGCCTTAGCACGTCAACGTAAACCGTTGGGTTATGCGTAGTGCTTAGAACCTCGCTCCCATTTAGGGGCGAGAGTATGTCAGAATCGGTTATGTTAAAAATTTTAAATTATACCTTATTTTTCATCGTTTTATTATTTGCGTGCAAAAATCCTGAGAAAGAAAAAGCAACGCTTTTAGAAAAAGAAGTTATGGCAATTCATGACGAAATTATGCCAAAAATGTCAGAAATAGATGCTTTGAAAAAACAACTTCAAGCAGCTAAGGTAGGACGTGATACGGTAGTTATCAACGAAAAAATCGCTCAGTTGGAAGCAGCCGGAGAGAGTATGTGGTCGTGGATGCACGCCTATAAAGCACCAGACGCAAACGCTACGTCCGAAAATGTCGTTGGTTATTTAGAAGCAGAAAAAGTAAAAATACGAGAGGTTAAAACTAAAATGTTGACAAGCATTGAGCAAGGAAGAATGATTTTGGAACAAAAATAAATGCAATATTTCCTATTTTTCCGTCAATTTCAAGACTAATTAACCTTTAAAATTGCTGATACTAATTTATCCGGTAGAAAACTTCAAACCGTTGCAAGAAGCAAGAGAAAGCGGGTTATTTGACCAATTTTTGTCAAAATACTTTTGGCAATGGGTCGAATGTGTTGAATTTATCATGTATCTAATTGTTTTTCAGACACTTATGTTTAACATACAACACATCTCTACCTATTTTTCTATGGTTTTATAAACTATACATACTGGAATAATTCAACTCTCTTTTTGCTTTTTTTCGTATTCTTTCAATAATTTTTTAATAATTTGCTTGACTTGGGACGAAAACTCCTTATTCAACATCCAATGATAATATTGCCTATCTTTAAATAAGGTTTCAGCGACTGGCTGCCCAATATATTTACCAAAATTAAAGACAATTTGACCATTGACATCGTATTTTAGGCGTTGTGTCGCGTCGATTACTTTATTATCATTCGTAAACTCATGCAAAGCCTGCATATCATTTTTAATTGGAGCTTCGCTCATGTTGCCGTCTTCATCAGTATAATTTACACCTTCATATTTTATTAATTGACCAACAAAAACATCAACAGTTGCGCGAACATCTGCCAATGCGTCGTGTGCGTCTTCCATTTCTCGGTTGCAATAAAACGCAACTGCCGCTTTGAGTGTGCGAGGTTCCATTCTGTAAAAAATACGCTGCACATCAATTGTTTTTCGGTTAGAAATGTCAAACTCCATGCCTACGCGTGCAAATTCTTCCATTAAAATTGGAATATCAAAACGATTAGAATTATAGCCTCCCAAATCTGCATCACCAATAAAATCCCACAATTTTTTGGCAACTTGCTGAAAAACTGGTTTATTTGCTAAATCTTTGGGCATAATGCCATGCACTGACATGGCTTCTTCAGAAATCGGAATACCCGGATTGATAAGCATTGAAAGCTCTTCTGGCGGTCGATTGTCTGTATAATATTTAATGATAGCAATTTGGATAATGCGGTCGCGCACGACATTAAGCCCCGTGGATTCAATATCTAAAAAACAAAGGTTGCGTTGCAAATTTAATTTCATCAGCAATTATAAGTCTTTTTTGAAAGGAACAAACTTACGGAAAAAACTTGGTTTCTGTTAAAAAAATATTTAGAGATATTCGTAGCGAAAATTCATAACAAAATGTTAATAAAATCGTTATTTTGACATTAAATTAAAAAAATGGATATATACGCTCAAAAGTCGCGTTGGAAAATTTATCTGGCTTTCGCAGGACTGATTATCACCATTATATCTTTGGCTTATACCAATTATGTAGCTGACCAGCTTGTACAAGAGGAAAAAAAACGTGCTGAATTGTGGGCTAAAGCGATGATTAGCATAAAAGATAGTGCCAACCCTAATAGCGATGTCAGTTTTCTATTGGAGTATATTCAATCTAACACAATTATTCCTGTTATTTTGACCAGTGACACCGATATGATTCTGGATCATCAAAATTTTGGTGAAGGAAAAGATGGCAATTACGAGTTCTTAAAAGCCGAACTACAGCGTATGAAAAACGATGGGATAAAGCCAATTGAAATTAATGGGCAATTATTGTATCATCGGCATTCAAAACTGCTTACGCAATTGCAATATTTTCCATTTATTCAAATGGGGCTAATTGCTTTTTTTATCGCCATTAGTTATAGCTTATTTAGTACGGCTCGACGCGACGAGCAAAATCAGGTCTGGGTGGGTATGTCTAAAGAAACAGCACATCAACTGGGTACGCCTATTTCGGCTATTATTGCTTGGATTGAACATTTGCGCATGGCTCACGAAGGCGATGAAGCAACGCAGGAAATTTTGGGTGAATTGGATAATGACGTAAATCGCCTTAATTTGGTAGCCGACCGTTTTTCTAAAATTGGCTCTGCACCCGCTTTACAGCGCATCAATATTTATGAGCAGTTGGAAGGTTGCCGAAATTATATGCAACGACGTGCACCACGCAAGGTTACTTTTGGTTTTCCAGGCACAAATCATGCGCCACTTTATGTCAACATTAATGTTCATTTATTTGATTGGGTCATCGAAAACTTGATGCGAAATGCTATTGATGCCATGGAAAATGGCGAAGGCATTATTGCTGCTGATGTGTATGAAGAAAAAGATTTTATTTGTATAAACATCACAGATACGGGAAAAGGTATTCCTCACAATAAATTTAAGACTGTTTTTCAGCCGGGTTATACGACCAAAAAACGCGGCTGGGGGTTGGGGCTATCTTTAGCAAAACGTATTGTGGAATCCTATCATTCAGGCAAAATATTCGTAAAAAAGTCGGTTCCAAATGATGAAACCACATTTACAATAAAATTGCCGAAATAAATAAAATGAAAATATAGAAAATATTTTGCCCAACTAAAGATATGGATATCTGATATCACTTAAAAAAAGCCCTTGTGCAGGCACGCTAAGGTTCTTTTTTAAAGGAATTTGAAGGCGCATGGCTTCATGAATATCTGCAACACACAATTTGCTCAACCCTACATTGAGGCACATTCCGACAATAAGACGCACCATCCCTCGTAAAAAACGATTGGACGAAATATGAAAAACTAAGCTCTGTCCTGTCTTATCTTTTATCCATTCGGCACGTGAAAGCAGACAACGCATTGTTTTTGCGTCATTATCAGATTTGCAAAAAGGTGCGAAAAAATCAAAATCTAATAAAATATTGGCTGCCATCTGCATTTGCTTCAAATCCAAATCATCAAAAAATGGAAAAAAATAGTTGGTTTCTATTCCAAATGGATTTTTACAACGCGATAAATGGTATTGATAACTACGATGATAGGCATCAAAACGAGCATGAGCCTCATTGTGCGTCAAAATTGTACGATATATGACAATATCTTTGGGCAAAATTTTATTTACTCGCCGAATTATATTTGGTGTAATTTCCTGTTCGGTATCAAAATGAGCGAAATATTGTTTGGCATGAACGCCAGCATCGGTGCGCCCACAACCCGTTAGCTCAACTGATTCGCGCAGAATTAGAGCAAGTGCGTTTTCGATAGTTTCTTGTACCGATACATCATTGGGCTGTTTTTGCCAGCCTTTGTATAAAGTGCCATTATAAGCAAGTTCTGCAAAATAGCGCATCAAACATAAATTATAAAAATGTGTTTAGGTTTTAAAGCATAATGCAGCTTTAATAAATGCCCAAATTTTTTGTGTTTTAAAACCTAAACTCATTCTAAGCAATTACAAATTTAAAAAATACTAATTTTTGAGTACCAAACTTTTTCGGTCTGCACCCGTCGAAATCATGGTAATAGGCACTTCTAAGTATTTTTCTAACGCATCAATATAGTTTTTAAGCGCATCAGGCAAATTTTCATAACCTTGAATTTCCTGGAGCGATTGTTGCCAGCCCTTGTAGGTGTGATATAATGGCTGAACAGCTACGGTGTTTAGGTCGTAAGGTAGTGTGTTGTGAGTTTTACCTTCGTACAAATATTGAGTTGCGGCTTTTATTGTTTCTAATTTATCCAATACATCAGCTTTGGTAATCACTAATTGTGTAACGCCATTGAGCATAATGGAATATTTTAATTGAGGTAAATCAATCCAGCCACAACGGCGCGGTCGTCCAGTCGTAGCACCAAACTCGGAGCCTTCTTGGCGCAAGAATTCACCCATTTCGTCATTTAATTCGGTTGGAAAGGGTCCACCTCCTACACGAGTGCAATAGGCTTTTGAAACGCCAAAAACCTCTCCAATTTTATTTGGTGCAATGCCCAGCCCATTACAAACGCCCGCAGTAATCGTGTTAGAAGAAGTAACAAAAGGATACGTACCAAAATCAATATCCAACATAGAACCTTGTGCCCCTTCAGCCAAAACTTTTTTACCTGCCTTTAAAGCATTATTGATAAAATACTCGCCATCGATAAGCGGTAAGCTACGTAAAAGAATCAGACTATCGAACCATTTTTTTTCTTCAGTTTTGAGGTCAAAATCAATTGGAGGGAATTGTTTTAAAAGACTTAAATGTTTATCTTTCAGCGTATTATATTTTTCTTGAAAAGATGGTTGTAAAATATCGCCTATGCGTAAGCCATTTCGCCCTGTTTTATCCATATAGGTAGGTCCGATGCCTTTGAGCGTCGATCCAATTTTAGCTTTTCCTTTGGAGGCTTCGGAAGCTGCATCTAAATATCGGTGTGAAGGCAAGATGAGATGCGCCTTTTTTGCAATAAAAAGGCGATTCTCATAATTTACGCCTGCACCAACTAAAAGTTGAATTTCTTTTTCAAATGTAATAGGGTCTATAACAACACCATTTCCGATAACATTGAGCAAATGTTCTCGAAAAATGCCAGAAGGAATGGTGTGTAATACAAATTTTTTGCCATCAAATTTTAGGGTATGTCCAGCATTGGGGCCTCCTTGAAAACGAGCTACAATATCATATTGATTGGCTAAATAGTCAACGATTTTGCCTTTACCTTCATCGCCCCATTGTAAACCAAGTAATACATCAACAGTCATAATGATTTTTAATTTTATAAGGTGTAAAATGCAAATATCGCAAAAAAATAGAAAACCCGATAAACGTATTAAAACGAATATCGGGTAATTTAAAAAATTATTAGGTTTCCTTTACTTTTTATTTTTGTATCGTAATCGTTATAGGCAAACAAGCTGCCGGCGGACAAGTATTATTGGCACACACGTCATAAGAGACAGGTTCTTTAATATCCAAACAATTTCCCGAAACGGCAAATATGGGTTGCCCTACAGCATAATTGTTGGGTGTACCATCTGCGGTCAAATAATTGATTGGGTATATTAAATATTTTCCTGTGCTCAACCCTGTAAATGTTGGAGCAGCATTATTAATTTGTAAAATCGCGCCAGTATTGCTGACTAAAGCGTAACTTGCTGTAGTTCCACTTGGAGGCGTGTAGCTTCCTTTTTGAGCAGATAAAGCACCTGTGGTATTATCGCAATTGGCTAAAGTGACGCAATATTCTACCGGTGCTTTTTTGTCAATACAAGCAGCACTTACGGAGCTTATGTTGTTTCCTGCTGCAAGTCCTGTAGG
The DNA here is from genome assembly GCA_905338385.1 of Darwinula stevensoni. Classification (NCBI taxonomy): domain Eukaryota; kingdom Metazoa; phylum Arthropoda; class Ostracoda; order Podocopida; family Darwinulidae; genus Darwinula; species Darwinula stevensoni. Next base: position 9,885 of record CAJPEV010005838.1, read on the forward strand.
GATTCCGCCACTGGTTTCGTAATTAATAGAGTGAATTCTATATGTTCCATTAGCATTTACAGCAAATACAGGGGTTAAACTTGCTTGAAGTATCACATTGCTGTTGGTTGTTAAAACATAAACAGATGTTGTTCCTGTTGGAGGCGTATAAGCACCTATTCTTGCTACTAAAATGCCGTTAGTATTTGTTGAAGTACAACCTATGGGAGCATTACAAGTCGTGGTATTTAATGGAACAGTAATATCTGTATAACAGGTGTTAGAACCATTGAATACACGAATAGTATGGTTTTCTGTAGCACTTGGATTAGGTAAGCCACTTACAACGGTATAATTTGTCAAAGAACTCAACACAGCCGCCGAAGCGTAACCGCTACCGGTATAAGAATTTCCTAGAGAATGGTCTATTCTGTCGCCTGCTGTCGCGCTGGTCAACGTAATTCGGGCATCGCTGTTTGCTGTGCTCCCATTACAAGTTGCTGAGGTAGAACTCGCTGTGACGCTTGGAGGCGTGCAAGCTATGCTACACGTAGTAACATTTAATGGAACAGTAATATCTGTATAACAAGTATTAGAACCATTAAAAACACGAATAGTATGGTTTTCTGTAGCACTTGGATTAGGTAAGCCACTTGCAACGGTATAATTTGTCAAAGAACTCAATACTGCCGCCGAAGCGTAACCACCACCAGTGTAAGAATTTCCCAGAGAATGGTCTATTCTGTCACCTGCCGTCGCACTGGTCAAGGTAATTCGAGCATCACTGTTTGCTGTGCTCCCATTACAAGTTGCTGAGGTAGAACTCGCTGTGACGCTTGGTGGTGTGCAAGAAGATAAGCAGACGACATATCCTAATGGACCTTTAACATCTAAACATGAAGCAGAAACGTCATTAACATTATTGCCTACAGCATAGTTTGCTGGAATACCATCAGAAGTTTGGTAATTAATGGAGTACATCCAATAAGAACCACTCGAAGTAACAGTAAAATTAGGTGATGCTGCTATCTGTAGTATTTGCCCCGAAGTATTCGTCAAAGCATAAGAAGATGTTGTGCCCGAAGGGCTTGTATAACCTCCCAAATTGGCTGTAATGATTCCTGTTGTATTTTCACAATCACAGATTGTGATAGTTAGCGGAGTAGAAACATCTACACAAGCCCCACCAATAGCAGTGATAGCAGTGCCGTTGGTAAAACCAGGAACAGTCTGTGCACCATCATAATTGACAACATAAGTTCTATAAGTACCCGCATTAGCTATACCTACAAAAGGCATAGCTGTTGTAGATTGGAGGATATTTCCAGCATTATCGGTCAACACGTAACGTGTGGCATATCCCGTAGAAGTATTACTACTGCCGATAATACGCAAGGTTATTGGGTCGTTCGTTTTAAAATCGCACGATTGCCCATAAAGACCTGCTATCCCAACCGAGAGCCATATAAATAGCCCTACTACAAGCCGCCACTGATAGCTCAGGGCGGATATTTTAAGGTTGATGAGATTCATAAGTATTGCTTAGGTCTGTGAAAAAATATAGGCAATGCGATTTTATTTCGACAATGTTGCTGCGCTTGCGTTACAAGTAGTGGAACCCGGACAAGGGGCTATCTCTACAAAATTTTCTAAGTATGCTTCTGCAGGCCCGCCGTTAGGGTCTTGTAAGCCCAATACTGTCATAGAGTTGGCAACATTGATGTTGGGGTCGCCAACAAAAGGATCTGTAAAGTTATTTACCAACGAAAGAGCACCTGGGCAGCTCGCTCCTGTATTTTGAAAACTAAACAATTTGTACTCTTGTCCTGCTGTAATTGTTCCTCCAAAATTATACGCACCATTGAAACCAAAGAACAAGTAATCTTTCGTTGGGTTTTGTGTAGGTGTGTTGACGCGAGTAACTGCCCATATCATGCTCGAGCTGGCATTGGTAATGGGTATATTAGCCGCATCAACACCATCAAAACCCGTTGGAGCCACGATACTCACCTGGGCAGAAGTAACATTAGCATTACCACCAGTAAAGGTTTGGTCTGATTTCATATACACCTCATACGTTACGCCATCGGGCAATAATACAAGTTTGTAAGAAATAACCTGGGCTTGAGCGGATATACAGCCCCAAAAAATACACACAAAAGTAAAAGCTACTAAAAGGATATTCTTTTTCATGAAGCAAGGTTTTTATTTAGTTTTTTTTAATAAATAAATAATTGTTAATAATTAAATTTCACCTAAAAATAATTGAGATAAAAAGATCGTATATATATCAAAATATCTCAATTGTATTAAAACCAAACTTCGTGCCACAAATTTATTTTGTCACAATAAATTTATATCCTTTTAAAAATCTTCCATCTTTTACTAAATTAAACTCATACAAACCTGTTGGAATCGTATTTACTGGTATCGTTACGCTATGCTCGCCTTGTTGTGCAATTAAGGCGTGGCTCGCCATCATTTGCCCAAGCATATTTTTTATTTCAAGCGTCAATTTTCCAGTATTCGCATAATCGTTACGCCAAGCGATAGTCATATCTTCGATAGCAGGCACAGGAAATACTTTTAATACTGAAAATTTTGGATCATCTAACTCTGCTACACTACTGCTAAAGCCAGCGCAATCTGCAGAGCGAGCACTTGCAATATTGCCCGAATAAACGTCCGACTCTGTTGCCAAAATACTAATAGCATTTCCAACTCGATATTCTTCTGCCGATTTCCCTGTCAATTTATCTTTTTCATTATCCAATAGTTCGATAGGTGTCACACAGCCTTCTACAGTTGTAAACGTAAATAATGGCAATTCAACATCTTTTACATACGTAATCGCCTTTGTGCCAAAGGAAATTAAGCTAAAAGAAATCAATCGGTACGTTTTCATCCCTTCAAGCCCTTCTAAAGAAGCACTATCCAACCATTTTGTGCCCGCAATAAGCGTTTTGGGCGTAGTAATAGTTAGTGGCACATCAACAGGCACCTTGATTGTCACTTGCG
>CAJPEV010005839.1:0-12867 GCA_905338385.1 Darwinula stevensoni
ACTTACGAAAATGAATGGACTCCATCCAAATGGAGTTTCAGTAAAGAGACATGCTCGCAGGCGCTGTCTTATATTTCTTTAGGTCCAGAAAAGAATACTACTTCTTTCTACTGAAGGAAGTATACGTGCAATCCCACCACATATTTTGGGGCGGGGTCATAAATTATGCAGACCCCCACAGTACTGGTATTAATAATGCATGTCCCCCTACCATGGAAAAACCCCTCATCGGTTTTTTATTTACACCGAAATGCTGTGCCATTATTAACCCCGGTCGCCTTTTCCGTCGTACTGCCTGGATTTCGAAACCCAAAATTTCCTCCCCGAGTCCTATAGGTCAGGAGACCTATAAGACCCTATAGGGATCCTATAGGATTCTAAAGGATCCTATGGGTTTTTTGTGTTTCAAAAACCTATGGGAAAGTCTATAGGTTTCCAATGAGAAATAGCTAAAGGTTTCCTATAGGACATTTCCGTAAAGGCATGTTTCCCTATAGAACCAATAGGGTTCCCTATAGGACCTGCAGGGTTCCCTATAGGGCCTATAGGATTACGTTTGAAGTTCTCCTCTTGGCCACTAGATGTAGGTATGGGGTTCACGCATTTCTCAAAGTACACGAAAGTGCCCTCCCTTTACCCTTGGAATCATCTCTCACAGAAGAGTTTTTAACATCCCCATGTTTCGCCTTGCCTCATTGTAGCAATCAATAAACATCGACACTTCCTTATTTGTCACCCCCATCTTCCATATAGAATCTTGGAGTCCAGACCAGAAATATGCGCATATTTCCTCATGAGAACCACGTAGGAGAAAAGGTGCACTTTTCCGAACGGAGTTTCAGTAAAGAGATGGGGTTCGCAGAATCTGTTTGCTATTTCCTTTGGCCGAGAGAAGAATGATACTTCTCTCTACCCAAGGAAATAGACGCGCTATTCTGCGCTTACCAGCGACATATGTGGGCCTGGAGAATAAATTCTACAGGCCTAGGAGGTACTATTATTAGAAATGCAAGTGCCCCTACCATGGGAAACCCCTTGTTGGTAATTTACTTACGCCAAAATGCTGTACCAGTATTGACCCCGGTTGCCATTCCCATTGTAATGCCAGGGTTTCAAAACCCAAAAAGTCTTCCCCGAATCCTATACGTCAGGAGTCCTATACGACCCTATAGAGGTCCTATAGTATCCTATAGGTTTTTCGTGTTTCAAAAACCTATAGGAAAGTTTATAGGTTTCCCATAAGAAATAGCTGTAGGTTTCCTATAGTACATTTCCGTAAGGGTGTCCTTGGGGGGTCGATCCTCCGACTGCTTCTTTTTCCGGTTTTCATCAACCCTGCTGGANGGTGTCCTTGGGGGGTCGATCCTCCGACTGCTTCTTTTTCCGGTTTTCATCAACCCTGCTGGAACTGCTCGCTAGATTATGAAATTCGTTATTCCAAGTGGGTTCATCGTAGCCCTTATCATTTCATAACATGCCGGAATGCAAGTGAAGAATATGGTAAAATATACTGGATGTTATTTCATTGACTTCATGAAACACACCAAGTATGGGACTGCACAACCTTACGGCGCAGCCTACTCAACTGGTTGTTTTTTTTTTCATCAGTTTTAGTTTGACCCATTAGGTATTTCCTGAGTTAATGATTTAGTTGAAGGCCTAGCGGGTTTTAAATCCGGAAATGCGCCGACAACTCCCTCAAAACCAACGTGCACAACGCTAATTCATTTGGGTATTTTAGCCAGGCGATTAGTCATGTTCACACTGCCGCAGTTTTATGGACCTGCAGTGTACGCCATGGCTCAAAAGCGGATTGACTTGAGTGAGAATCTTCTGAAACGGTACAACGAGCTGCCAGAGTTTAGTCAATGAGAAGCTATGCTAAGATTGGCGCCTCTCCTTTGTAAACATTTGAAGCAAAGGAAATCTTTCGAAGAATTTGAAGTTGCCAATGGAAACATGAATCGCAAAGGGAAGAGAAAAGGCAAGGACGACGATGCTGCAGAAGTTCTCTTACGTTGATGCGAACGTGCAAGTTAGCAAAGTGCGCCAATCAACGGGCATATTCTCTTCGAATGAATAGTAAAAGATGTTGACAATAGCTTTTGGTAGAGAAAATATCAACTCTACAGAAGGATGGCTGATAAGATGGAAGGAAAGAGCCTAATGCGCAAAGACACACCAGACGAAAACACCGGCGAAACGCGTTGGAGCTGTGCCTGAACAAATGATGACATCCAGAAATGCATAATCTTTTACAGGAAAAAAATTAAGGAACAAGTCACAGCTCTTTTCACATGCTATATGTCTGGAATGGAAAAAAGGTGTCCTCCTATCATCGGCAAGAATAGAAATCCTTGGTGTTTTCGCAGAATCAAGAATCTGCCCGTAGATACGACCAACAGAAATACTTGGATGACTGATACCATTTTCACCTATTTTCTTTACCAAGGGGATCGAGAATTGGCTTGCAAGAAGTAAATTGCGCTCGTCCTTGACAATTGCAGAGCCCATCCAGACAACGTTCGCCTAATCTATCTCTATAAGCAAGGATCTCTGTCTGTCTCTGTCCATCTGACGCTATGCATTCAGACACCGTTGGAGATATCGACCTGAAACCTTCGCAGGAGGGTGGGATCTGTCCAGTAGCAGGTCATAGGGGGGGACGGCTTCAGGGGGGGTCTCGGGGTCTCTAAAAGGGTGTTCCAGGCCAGCTAGGGAGACAGGGACAACGGATTGGGGTTCTACGGATTCCTAGAACCCGTTTGGTGCACTTGGCCGCCACACCCCGGTGTCCGCGGCCAAGTTGGAGGGCCTGTGGAGCACCTCCTCCATGGGTTTTGGTCCGATTGACGTGAAACCTCTGCAGGTGGGTTAAGGACGAAGTTCCCCACAGGGGTATGTCAAGTTGTTCTCCTATTGTTTCACTGCATGTCTGATGTTTGGACTGCACATGATCATAAGTGGCTTACACAAGAGTGACTGGAAAGATAAACATTTGGGGGTTACTCACCTGCACCCAGCATACCCCCCAGTGGATAACAGTTTCAAGTGGCTAATTTATACTGTGCATAGTTTCCTTTTTTGCAGCTATTTATTTCACTAAATAAAGCATCACCTTCCTTCAATTGTCGCCTATTTATTTCTGTATCTTGTATCTGCCCCGTCTTTGGTGGGAAGAGCACATCAAAGGAGCACCTGAGGTGTTCCAAAAGTGTTGCGCTGGGAACGCCTCCAGGAACGCCTTTTTAGATGGAACGCTTCAATTGAATTCGGCCATGGGAACATTAGGAAACGTATTACAGAACACCTCAGAGAGCATCATCTGGAACATCTGACGTGTTCCAAAAGTGTTGCGTTAAACGCGTTCTAGATGATGTTTTTCAGGTGTTTCGAATAGGGAACATTTTTTTACAGTGTACACTAAAAAAATTTTCCGATTCGGAACACCTGAAAAACACCATCCAGAACGCGTTTAACGCAACTAACTAGGAATACATGAATCTTAATTAAGAAATAGCAAATTTAATTGAAATTCTAGTAACCCTATATATCCTGGCACTTTGCTAAAGGCGATATATATATAAACGAAATGAGTAGGATAGAATGCATAGATGGAAAGTACAAACCTGTTGACGCCACTCCTCCCCTGTGGGGAATGAGGGCGAGCGTAACACTACAACGTCGGAAGTAGATGTGATTCAGGGCGGAGGTGACGTGATAAAAAAAATATAGTGCAATGATTTCTGGAAATATAAAGTCACAAACAGCATCTTTCATGCCGTGCTTTTGTCTCCGTGACCTACGAAGCCTTTCATCCTTTTCTTCGATCTTAGCTAAGATATGTGAAGTCTATGAACGATCAAGAAAACTTGCCTCGACGTATTTCCAAGACCCAGGTATTTCTTCTACAATTTTGCCGGTCATTTGTTCATAAAGTGGGGTGGTTAATGTGTTTCTACAACGATACACAGATGGCGTGTTTGCCGAAGTTGTTCAAGGCGCTTGTAGCAGGATGCAGATTCCGATCCTGTACGACATAATATATGTATATGTATGGATATAATTTTAAGTAATACTCCCTATCCGAGCTAGCGCCTGAGATCGGCGATATGCAAACGAAGGTTCGAACTTTGAAGAAAGCAGTCCTTCCTGACGGATACAAACTCATCTCATCTTGTTTTCTTCTGTCCCTTCTCTACTCCTCGCATCATCGTCCTGATCCTCTTACATCTGAAGGCAAATTCGTTGCTGATTCTCGGAGCAGGCCTCGGCAGCACGGGTTCTCTGCACCTGCGGCACATTCGGAACGAATGGAGCCATCCGTTTACTTCCTTGTTGCAACATCGTCAGGGGATTTTTACGTCTTCTACATAAGGCCATATGCATGTGACGCCATTAATTATGATAGAAAGGAGCAGTACCAGTTCAGCCATAGGAGAATGTAATACACGTATCAGACCACTGCTGCATCTAGTAGCACGCGACGCTTTTAATGAAAGCCTCGCGGCAAAGATATGGAACCATGAAACTCAGTGGTAATTATGACGATGACTTCAGGTGGGACTAGGAAAGATTTTGTATCGACTCGTAGTAAATGACCAGTAAAAATCGGATGGTTCCGCTATCACCGTCGGAAACCTGTACGATGGTGGTTCCATTTTAAATCAGGCAGGGTCATGATTTTTGTGTCAGGTCATAGTCTTGGATTTTTTTTTTCAAAAGAAATAAATGTGATCGCTCGGTACATGCTACGATACTGAGAGTATTGACAATATGATGTGATTGGTGTGTGCGTCTGGTGCAATTACAAGAAGACAGAAAAGGATTTCAGATTTTTGTCATGTGCTCAATGCGAGGAAGACAGAAAAAAAAAACCTTCCGGAAAAAAAAAAACGTTTTCGCCGAGAAATTGAGGGCGGGAATTCCTCCCTCGATGAATTCCTGTCTGTCTGCCTGTCTGGACACCCGGAAGTGAATGCATGTTCCCAAAGACCCATGGAAGAAACCCAAGTTTTACTCCAGAAGAAATAAATTCCTAGATTTCCCCCCCCCCCTTCAACTCTCAGTATATATATGGGGGAGGGGAATCTTCCTTCTTGCAATAGCCACATTGCCTGACTCACTGCAGTAGTTGGAACTACATTGGCATGGCTGCCATGGCCTCTTCCACTCTAAATACACCGGCTTCAACAGAGGCACCACCAGCCAAAATGTTACAGGTACCTGCGAGTTACGGAAATTCACAAGAGAAATGGACGCCATGGACAATACAGTCTGACCAATTTGGAACGTAAGTAATACAAATTCTAATGAATTTTTTAGGCCAATATTTGTTGTCTAGGAGTAGCAGGCACTACCATGAACTGATTCCTTGTCATAGAAAACATCGTGTTTGATGGTTTCGCATGCTTTGGCCGGAATATTTTCTTGCATAAAGATGGGAGTTATATTTTTTACTTCATCCACCAGTGGGCTCCTCCACATGTGTCATTGTCCCAAGGCTGAAACTATACTGCTTAAGCTCCTTCGTGTTGTAAAATGCAGATGGACGTATCGATGGAGCAATTCAATCCTCTAATGGCGATATTGCAGCTCCTGACCTCATCTGCAAAATCATGCAGGAAGGATGGTTACGAAAGCAAAGAAGTTGCCCCAGGTGTGGGGAAACTATGACCCTTAGCGCTTGCGCTAGGGCCAGCGATGGCGTCGCCTTCCGTTGCCAAAGAGGACATAGGACAAGCGGAGGGAATAAGAAGGGACAGAAGAAAACCAGATGCGATGAGTTGATATCTGATCCTTTTGCTAATCCTATCCTTTAGCTGATACCTGAGAGCTGAGTCGTGTCATACCAGCAATCATAATGCTCTTAGACCAAGAGGCATTCTCAGATCAATTCTTAATGTACACGGCGAATTTAGCCTCAATTGAGCGACGAAACTAGACAGAAAAATTTTTGATCAAGTGCGCTGCGTCAAAGAGGCGCGTAACGAAATGCGCGGTGTGCGAACCCTCAGAGCTTTCTCTGTGTTCTATGCGTTTAAAGTGCGGGTTAAATGGGAAACCTGCTCTTTCGAATGGCATCTCATCCCTTTGTTGCATAAGAGGAAACTACTGGGTATAATGACTTGAAATTCACATGTTGGATATCATGAAATAACTGATCCACAAACATGGATACTATATAACAAAGGGTTAACGAGTTGAAAGGTTGCAGTATGGAATAACTGTTCGAAAAACAAATGCGGGCTTCGTACCTACATGTACCATGAAGGAAAAGCTTCTTTTCTTCGATTTTGGAGAACGTCCATCTCTATCTCTCGCCAAGTTTCGTGAAGATTGTTCGAGCCGTTTCTCATGAAAGTACTCAAATGCAGCCAAAATTATGTTCTACTTCGGTGTTTCGGTCACTTCGGGCCTTTTTATTCTCGCTCGAGCGCCAAAGAAAGCATAACGCAATAAACCATTTGAAAGAAGAGGTAAGAACAAAGCATGTCCTCACCCGCAGTTGAAAGGAGGGGTGAGAGAGAGAGAGAGATGCGTAGAGAGCAGCCGAAGGAAAAGGACGAGAGGAGTGGCATCCTTCCACAGTCGCATCTGCAGCTGAACGGTGAAACTTCCCGCTCGACTTCGTTCATTCTTCTTGCACCATATGGACTTGCTTTGCAGAAACATACGATTCCAACGTCTCCTCTACGCCTGCCGACAATCGAACCGAGATTCGATCCAATCTCGAGTGACTGGACTCATCGCATGGAAATGTCCCTTCCTGGATTCGAATGGGTTCCCAGATCTCGTCGGCTGCTCTGCGCGAGAGCATTCGCAGACAAGACAGCGAAGAATTGAAGCACGGATTCCGCTTTCAACCCTTGGGAACTCGGCACCCGCAGATCGACGATACGACCGATCATTGTTGTTCCTGCCTCATAGGGGGAAGAGGAATCCATCCAGGGCGATGTGTCCCGCGAGTCTTTCGTTTTGGTTCCTTGCAGGGCGTCATGAAAGAGCAAAGTGAGTTCCGTCGGCTTCCAATTTCTTTGCAGGGCATCTTACCGAATCAAAATGAACGACATTGAGTGTTCGATTTCCACCAGTTTTGCAGAATGCTCCTGGCCGCTCACACCCGAGTTCCAGCTGAAGGCTCTCTTGGATGAACAGAACATTGCATTCAACATATTTGACCGTGTCCGATTCGATGACGAGACGGAAGTCCACTTCATCCTGGGAGATGCCGTCGATGGAGTCCGTCTTTTCCAGTGGATCTTAACCTTTTTGCACCTACGGATCCCCCAGGTCCTCAAGTGTTACCCATGGATTCCCCCACCTCCGCTTATCAGAAACTTTGGAACACCTGGATTTGTGATTATAAATGATGTTTTTTCGGGAGCTACATTCAATTATATATTTAATTTTTCAGGGAACCTCCACGGACCCCCTGGACCTACCCCATGTACCCCAGGTTAAGAATCCCTGGTCTACACGGATCGACAAAAAATGAAGGAGTGGGAGCCGGGCCTCCTACGCCCGGTCGAACATCCATCGACTTCATCTTTTTCCTCGTCTGGCCCCGATACCTTCTGCTTCATTTCCGCGGACGGCGAAGATACTCCTGAATCCGATGTGACGTCAGAAGCGCGGAATCCTCCTGGAACCGCGTCAGGCTCGGGGGAAGAAGACGCTGGTCCCGAGGTCGGCGGATTTTCTCCATCTGTAACATTGTCGGAGGACAAAGCACTTTCTGCTGGATGGAAAACTGGCCTTTGCCCGTGTCATTATTTTTTTTTTTTAGCTTGTTGCTTCAGGATATGGGGGAAAAAATAACCTGAATGAAATGGAACTCGATCTTTACCAAAAAAAATGATATTTATAAGTGTTGCGCTGTGAATATGCACAGGGTGGACCAAAAGTCTCGAGAAATTCCACAGTCGTACCGAATTTAGTGTGAATGAGTGACTCCCGAAGAAGTGAATAGGGCGACGAGGTCCCGTCGAATGGCCACCTGTGGTCACGTGATCACTGCGCGCCTCTTCACGTCTTTCTGGGGGGTTTCTTAGGTCGGTCGCTTTCGCCGAACGTCCCAGAAAAATTGAGAAAGCGAAGGATAGGATCCGAGTGCCCGAAGATCACTGTCAACTTGAGAAACCTTAAGGAATCCCGTGTAAAACGGATCGGAAAGTGTTTCCCGGTGAAATTGTGAATAGTTCGAGCATTTCCTATAGAAACGTGAAATGCCTCATGGTTCGCGACTTTTGAGCCACCCTGTACATCGCCGAACATTGCTCTCTATTGCTCTATTCCAGGGATCGACAGAAAAACGTGATATCGAGCCGTAACGATGGATCCACGTGGCGAAAGAATTGAGACCGGCAGACCCGTCGTCACGGATCGAACAAGGACTCATGTACTTGGCAAAGGCTCACTTCCTCCGTCTCTCTACAGGAACAGAGGAATACAGAAAATCCAATTACTTCCCTTCCAATCACAACGACTTCAAGGTACGATGAAAGTCATAAAAGACTTTTCTCGATTCCATTGGCGGGTGGAGAAGTCCCACCAGTTCAGCCATAGGAGAATGTAATACACGTATCAGACCACTGCTGCATCTAGTAGCACGCGACGCTTTTAATGAAAGCCTCGCGGCAAAGATGTGGAACCATGAAACTCAGTGGTAATTATGACAGCGGGGGGGGGGGGGGGGGGGGGGGGGGAGTGTTTGGCTGAGTTCGACAGAGTAAGTAAGGGATATGAGAGTTCGAGTAGGACTCACTTCGAGTTGATGAGGTGCCCACTTTGTGCAGGTACGTTCTCTGTGAGGGTACCTTATATACTTTGGTACCTCACTCGTCTCAGGGGCACCAAAGTGCGAGATCATTCACCCAATCTGCTGTACATATTTTAAATCTGTAAATAAAAAAATGCGTAGGAAGGTAAAATTGAATCAGTTGAACACCGGCTGATGCAAAACGGTTCCTGATTGCGTGAGGAGATTCACATTATGGCGCAGAAGTTGAAGGTAATTTGGTAAACTTCCAGGCTAAGCGCGGCGGTGCGATTTTACTCTCCCATTCGACCTTTTCACGCTCGAGCAAAGAGCTCATGAAGGGCGCCTCATTGGTCTCATCGATCAACCTCATCATCCGAAATGCTCGTTCCTTCGGAAAAGCACGAAGCATCGGTCATTGCCCCCCCCCCCCCAAAAAAAAAACGCGTCCTGTTTGACGCCCTGTGAAACCCGTTGTGGATGATGCTTCCGTATCCCAACACAAAAAAAAATTAGTTTTCAAAGAGTTTCATGTACCTAGATTGTATGCAACTGGCACGGGTCTCCAGCGCCTTTGGAACTGTATTTCAGATTTTCTCCACATTCTTCTTCATTTTTCCTGTTTCGAAAAAAATATTTAAAAAAAGAAAAAATTAATGAAAAAGTTAGTAAACAAAAAACAAAAAAAGACAAGAATTTCCTGCTCTCCTTTCCATCTCCTAGAGCAGCCACTCACTTCAGATCTCATTTCATCCCCTCTGCACAATCAGTAATGGTTTCTTTGCTAACACACTGTCGGCCTGATGAGGCCCATTCGGCCGGCTGATAACTCCTAAAAAAAAAGGTCTATGCTCTCTTGGAGCTCCTGTTCAAACTCGCTTCTAATGGGATGTAAAGACTTGATAGTGATTCACAAGTCATCAGTGAACATGAATGCAAAAAGCACCTGAACTGACAAATTCAATCATTATTTCAAGCGGGCCGGAAAACACTCCCGGGCTCTCCAAAACACAGCAGCCATGGCGACCCTTCCTATGCCTCCGCAGGGGTCTTGCGCGTCTGCCAGCCCTTGGGGTGGGAGGATCTCACCTCGGTGTGCGGGGATCATGCGACCCTCCACCACGTGGAAGCGGAATCCACGATGTATTTTGCTCCTATAGGTAAAAAAAAAAAGAAGCTTATTACAGTATCTTGTTACTTTTCCCTTATGAAATGCTTTGTTGTAGTCCAGATATTGTCGCCCAGAGAGCAACTGGCACTGACGAACGTCGCTTAAGGATAGGAAGGAGAAATGTAGTCAAATTCGTGCGATTTGCATATTGCTTAGTCAATGCATGTGGAGGCGAGGACGCAAATACGATGGAACCAGACGGCCGCGGCACCGAAATGCTATAGCCGTTCCAACGAATCGGTGGATATTCCATTTGGGAGTCTCCTTCCGATAAAGGGCGATTGATAAGAGCCCCATTCATGGTGTTTCAAAGGATCATAGGTTTGGAACCCGTTGGGGGCTTTCCATGCAACTTTCCCTTTTATGAAGCTGGAAAGTCGAAATTCACCGATTTTTCCCCGATTCCATACCTTTCTAAAGATCCTATTCAAACTACTACTGGTCTTCGAGTGAAACCCGATAATGAAACGCTGTTGACATTGAATCCTTATGAAATAGCTCACTCATCTTCGGTGTTTCGATAAAAAAAAATATATTCATTCCTTCATATAAAAAATCATGCTCTCCAAGCGATCTGATGGAAATTCTGGAGAAGGCATACTCCAGAACCCTCATCCACGATCTCGATCTCCCGTTTAATGCCTTCACCACCATCGTCGAGGGACTCCAAATCAGGACAGACGGACGGTTCTTCCCCGTCGTGATCTATAGACATCACCACGACCGTGCGGCCACGTTTTTCGAGGAGGCTCACTTGGATCGGTAACACGGGATGATGGTACCTCCTCGTCTTCCTGCATCGAACTATTTTCAGGCTGGATTCATCTACCCAAGAGAAGGAAGTCGAGATGGACTTACATTTCTTCATCATTTTCGCTGAGGACACGATCCAAGATGCTGAAAGCAATGCTCTCTTCATCCAAGAGCGCTGACAGGCGCAATTCGGGCGCGAGCTGCGCGGAGCATTCTGGAAAACGGATCGATGTGAATCGTCAAGCTCCCTACTGCTTCATTCAAGGAATCACCAAAAATGAAACATCTGGACCCAATAGGATACACCCACGTGGTGAGAAAATGGTGATCAGCAGACCCGAAGTCGTGCATGAAATTTCGACTCGAGGTGGAGTGTGGCAAAGGCCGATCATGTATTCCTCCGTCTCGCTGCAAGAAAATCGAAATATAGAGAATCGAATCGATATCCTTCCAGATAGAACGAATTCAAAATACAATGGAGACCATACAAGACTTTTCTGGAATCGATGGGGGGATCGAGGAGTCGCACGCCGAACGCGACCACACCTGGACTGGTTTCAAACCGGACTTCTCCAAGGCCCATTACCGGGGAAGAGGCATCTATCGTGTTCGACTCGGTCTATGTGTATCGACACTTCGTCCCGAGACGGAAACCGAGAAAAATAAACGAACCGGAAACGATGGGCAACGCCCAATTCGCAGTCCATGTGAGCGACTGCTCGTCCTCCGACAACGAGGCGAAAGGAGAAAAGAGGCCGACAGGATTGGCAGCTTCTTCCTCGCCGCCTGACGAGACCGACGGAGGAATGGAGGCTTCCGATCCGGAATCGAATTCGAGAGCATCATCGGCTTCAGCGGTCGCGACGCAAGAGGTGTCGCGATGAGAGAAGGAGCAGGGGAGGCCGATGGATCTCAGACCGGGGATCGGCCGACCGGACTCTCCCTCCTCCGGCGTCTCATTAGAGACCGGTCCCATCGACGACGGAGTCTCCCCGGATCCGGATTTCTTCCTCAGGAAATTCTTCCTGAATTTCTTCCTCTTGAACAGGGAACGCTTCCTTTCATCGACTGGAGGCGATCCTATTTCGCCATCTCGTGATGAATGACCACGACCTGGCACCACTTCCCCTGTAAATGTTTTCATTCATCATGGGATCATCGTAGGGATTTTTGTTCGGTTCCATTCACTAATACGGGAATAATGTCCCAGGGTCTCTGATCGAAAGACTCACGGGTCCCGTTGCCCTCGACGGATTCATCTTCTTTGGGGCAAAAGCAACAATGACTGCCCATATCCTTCGCCTGTGGGTATTGAGCACCAAGATCGCAGGGATTGAAAGCTACCCGATCTCCACCAATTGCCAGGCAACGAGGTGGAGTCCTCCACTGAACAATGAACGAGAAGTGGAATCGGTGATTCAATCCTTCGCGCTCTCGTCCGGAATCTAAGAACACCGCCATGCAGATCAGTCGACGTGTTCTCGGAACCCCTCCGAAGCCAGGAAACGTGGCATCTTTACGCGACGAATCCATTCCCTCAAGAACGGATGAAATCTCGGTTCTCTTGACGAATGAGGCGAAGGAGACTTTGAAATTAAAGAATTCTGAATAGGATTTCCTATGCGTGCTCGCCCCATGCAAATGTCTTTGGAGTCCAGGAATAATTGCATACTCCAACGAAGACTGTTCGAACTGACTAAAGGGAGAACAGAATTTGATGAAATGCGAAAGAGACGTGAAGTTCATTGCGACAAGAATGGCAACCGGGGTTAATATTGGCTTAGCATTTGGGTGTAAATTAATTCACCGTCTAGGGGTTTTCCCATGGTATTGGCACCTGCATTTCTGATAAAAGCAGTGCTTAGGCCTGTATATATAATTGTCCAGGTCGCAAATTGCTGAAACCGAAGTGTTTAATAAAATTGGGGCGGTAAAGGTGCAGTGAACTTGACTCTCGCCCACCACGGCAAGATCCCCCCCACATGGCAGGAGAAGCAAGAGCCTCATGAAGCTGATGTCTTAAGCCCTGAGAAAGTGACTCATGAACTATACGAAAGAAGTACTATATAACCCTTGAGAGAGCTGCTGCCTTCATCCCCCCCCCCCTGCCCCGAAAGATAATTTTATTTATTTATAATATTAGTAGCTAAAGGTATGGTGGGCCCCGCTGTGATGTGGTGGA
>CAJPEV010005840.1:0-12867 GCA_905338385.1 Darwinula stevensoni
CTATAAAATGGTCTGATTACTTTTTGCATTTTCGCCCCTGAACGAGAGTGAAACGCCAGGAAGTGAAGAACGCACTGAAAAAGTGTCGATTTCTGGGGATATTCGATTACTTTCCAGAAAAACGGCTTGAACGATTCCCACGAAACCGGGCGTGGGGATGGAGGTGGGTGTTCTCGAAAATCTGACATATGCTTTTCCTTGAAATGAATCTCTTCTCGAAACGACGGCGGAAAAACTAATTGACGAAAATTCATTGCTCGAAGAAATAAATTCGTCTGACCTTTGACGTGAGAGTCTCGGCGTTCATCTTGACTCCATGTTGTAGAGAACTTTCCGGGCTTTGTAATGATGAAAGTTTCAAGGAGATCCGTCAAAGCTCAAGTTCTATCCCGAGTCCAGCAAGGGACTCGGGAGGCAGTCCTCCAAAACATGAGTCGGCTAAAAGGAACGAGACAGCTCGTCGTCACTGACCTGCCTTCCTCCATGAAGGCTCTTTTTACTAGTGGGTCCGGCCTGGGGCCTTGCAATTCCCTCCCACCAATCATAGAACGGCTTCACCGTTCCAACATGATGTCCGTCTGTGGTGGCCAGAGACAAGGTTAATAAGACTAGACTGGACTGGACAGTCGAAGATCTCACATCATGAAGATCCTGGGCCTAGCTGCAGGGGAAACTAATGGCTATTGTACGTCTTGTGAACACCATGTACACCGTGTGGATAGCCCCCCCCCCCCTTATAGTTTTTCGGCGGCAAAAGACACACTTGGTTAAGGACAAAATATTTGATTGATGAAGGGGGGAGAGGCATGGAGTCAAAGAGGTTCGAGTATATTTGGCCTCAGACATTTCATTGGGGGGCTAAAGGTTTATGACACGCTTCAATGTTGTCAGATAAAGGACAGCACCTTTCAGTCAGCTGAGAGAGGTCCATTGGGATCCCCTTCACCCGATTGAAAGAAAGAAAATCTGTGACCCTGATTTTCAAGGAAAATCCCTCCATTCATGACGTCTCAGGTGAGAGGCATCAGTGATTAAGGCTCCCCCTTGACCTGTCACATCGAAGCCGCAAGTGTGTTTTTTGAGGCCGAATAGACATCCTTTTTTCGCCTTGTGAACATCAAGGTAGCGTTACATGTTGCACAATCACATTGGTCAGTGCAATGAAAATAAGGACTGGGTGTCTAATTCTCAAAGATGGAAAAGGTAGAATTGATTGATTTTCAAAACACCATACTTAGCCAGTGAGGACCGGGTACGCCTGGGCCTACCCGTACTTCAGCGTGCAGCGACTGTCTTAACGTCTTACATTCCGTAGCAATAAATATGATTCGGATTCTCTTCTGACGATGATTCTCTTCTCTGATTTTCTTCTTTTTTCTCACTGCATGTTTGAATTAGCCGGCACTATAACGGTGAGCGTCGAAACTCACATGGGAGTGTCACGTCATGAATCCGAAAGCTACGCGTTTATTGCGCGACTTGACGGCATGAGCGATGACGGCCCCCCTTCTAATCGGCGTGCGGCTGCGGTGCGTTTTCCATTGGCCTGTCCATTCTAGTTGTACTAGAATTTACCATGTCTTACATGGAGACGGCTGTTCAAATTTTGGGTGGCGGACAGCGTCTGATTGGGAGAAGGCAGGGACGTAGCCAGGAATTAGTTTCGGGGCTTGTCTTGTGAGGCTCTTCAAGGCTCATAAGATGACGAAGTGGCCCCCACACCCTCTCTTATACTCCTTGTTTCCTGAAATCTTGCTTCTTTTCGGGGGGGGGGGGTCCAGACACCCAGGACACCTCCCATCTTGAATGAGAGTTTCGCTGGCAATGTAGCAGCTCAGTGTGTAAGGCGTCTGTCATATTCCCAGAGTGAAACAATGCTTCATCACATTTTGTCTCATACCGATCAATACAGCTGCAGTAATCCATGAAACTGAAGTGTTTTGAACATTTCCTTGTTTTGCTCCTATAATTTTGAATGACCTTCAAGGCCTTTAGCAAGTAGTGAAGGCAATCAGATCCACCTCAACCCCAACGATCACCAACCATTCACCCAAGGGATGGCTGAATCAGTCAGTATTTTCAATGTCATTTCTACTGGCTGAAAACCTTGACAAGTATTCAAGATTCTTGGAGTATGACGAGAGAACTTGTCAAGGCACTTCTTGCAACATTTGATGGATCGCTGCAGCTGTATTCCCAGATTGAGACAAAATATGATGAAGCATTGCTTCACTCTGGGAATATAACAGACGCCTTACACACTTAGCTGCTACATTGCCAGCCAAACTCTCATTCAAGACGCTAGTCAGATGAGGGCTGACACAACACTGCCCAACAGTCTAATCTATCAGTCCATGGAATTTAAATAATTTTTGTGATATTGACAGACTCACAAAGATATCAATCCTGGAACTTTATTGCCAGACCTCGTAGACAAAGAGGGTGGCAACCCCGTCACGAAATTCCAAGCTCAAGTTGTCATCGAAGAGGCAACTGAAGAATTTTCGCTGGTTGACATCTGGCAGATTGGACACCTTTTTTCACAAGAGTTTACCTTTACTAATCCAATCCCCTTGAGAAAGTTTCGGATTGATTACTTTTTTGGTATAAATATCAAGTTGCCCTCTTGTAAAGGTTTGTTCCATCGATCCTGTATGCCTTTCTGACCATCGCTGTTTTATTGACTCCCAAACTCTTGGAGATTAGAAGAGGTCCGGGCTTCTGGAAACTGAATATTTCTCTGCTGGATGGCAAAACTTACGTAGCAAAAATGACAGAACTCATTCTTGCAGCATGAAATGACTACTCCCTATTACAAAATTCACCTTTTCATTTGTGGGAATTTCTTAAGAGGCAAAACTCTCAGTTACGCCACGCATAAAAAGAGGTCAAGCATGGTAGAAATAAATGAAGTTACAAATAATATTAAATTTCTACATAGCCTTAAGACCCAAGGACCTCATAACAAGGAAATACAAAGCCCCTTATTAAAGAATTGGCATTGACTGGACCAATTAATCAACGAACGAACTGCAGGGGCGATGGTAAGAGCGAGAGTTAGATGGGTTCAGGAAGGGGAGCGGCCCAAGAAGTACATTTTCTTCTTAGAGATCCGGCGTGCGAAAGAGAAATCGATACTACAGATCAACGATGACATGTGAACAATTACGGACCAGACAGAAATACGTAACTATATTAATGCCTTTTAAAAAATATCTTCATAAAAATGCATCTAAACTAGAACACGAACAGGATACATTTATTTTCCTTAATATGCCTAGCCTCCCCGCAGAAAAAGTTTAAACTGTAGAGAAAGAGGTACACAAAAACGAAATCCATGAAGCCCTGCTTAATATGCCTAATGGTAAGGCACCCGGAATTGATGGCTTACCTGCTGAATTCTATAACATTTTTGGGAGCATATGAGTGATTTGATTTTGAAAGTTATTTTTCCAGGAAATTCCTGGTTCTGATCATCTTCCCCTTGACATGCGACGAATATACATATATTTAATTTCATAAAAGGACAAGGACTGCAGGTTTATCAGCAATTGGCGTCCTATCTCGATATTGAATACAGACTACAACATTTTAGTAAAAGTAATGGCTTGGCAGTTAAAACTAGTTCTACCTCCACTGATTCACCCGGACCAAAAAGACTTCATGAGCGGCCGATACGTTGGCGAAACTATTGGATTAGCTGTAGAGGGTATGGATCATTGTGAGGCACAAGAACAGTCAGGTTTACTTTTCTTTGCTGATTTTTAAAAGGCTTATGACTGCCGATATTATATTTTTTTGAAAGTGCATGAAAGAGTTCGGATTTGGGCCTAATTTCTGTAGTTGGATCTCAACCATAAGAAATGACCCTATTGCATGAATTCTAGTGAATGGTTACACGACTGATTATTTCCCTCTGTATCACGGTCTCCGTCAGTGTTGCTCGTTGAGTTGCTTCCTTTTCCTATTATGCGTCGAGCCTCTCGGAATAGCTACGAGAGGGTCAGCGGACATTGAGGGCATCAAAGTGAGTAGGCAGGAATGGAAAAGAGAAAAATTTGTAGAAGGTACAATTTTTTTCTTAGATGGCTCAGAGAGTTCCTTAAGTAAAATTGCAGGTCTGCTGGACAGTTTTTCGAGGGTTCGTAGGTTAAGGTTAACTGTAAATGAAGAAAAATATTGCAGATGAGATCAGCAGGAAACAGTGCCAGTCGTTTGTGTCCTCACGTGAGGCTAAAATGGACAGAAGATCCGGTTCGATGACTTGGGGTAATTGTTCCTCAGAATACTTCTGACATACTACGAAAGAACTATGGCGCAATAGTGAATTAAATAGGAGTTATTCTCAAACTGTGGTCTCAACGGAGATAATACTCCCTCTAATTCTAATTCTAATACTCCCCCAAATATCCTCGATCTCACCTCTCCTGGGAAGTCAGGCAATGTACCATCTGTCTCAAGCATCTCCAAAATGGCTCTTCTCATGACACATCCTTTTCAGACAAGATTTGGAGCTCAGAGTCCATTCTAGTCTGCGGTATACGTTGAGCCGCTATTTTCTCTTATCTGCTTTGTTTCTCATGTATCTGTTAGGAAATGAATGAACCTGCACTCGCACTCTATCAACACAGATTAGATGTTGATTCTATTGCACGATCGAACTCATTTTGCTATTAGACTCATATTTTATTATTTCAGGACATACATCTTCCATCATCCCATCCGAACATGTATGGCAGATGCTGCTCTTTGAGAGGAATGATTTCCAGGAATTTTCCGCATGCCTCTTCACGTTGAATACGGATGATTGAATATGGTGAACCGAATACCTGGGCAATAAGACCCGTGGCTAGGCTCAGCTTGGAGATACGGCGCCAGAGGAAAAAAAAAAATTGGAAGGAGGGAGTAAGAGTATCCTCCCTTCATAAATTACTGAATGAGTGAATGAAGGCGCACAGCTTCGGTTAGGGTGGAATCTAGACCAAAAATCATGTCAAGAAGTGATTTTTCTTCAAATATGCCCTTTTCGAGATTTAGGGGGGGGGGGGAGAGAAGGACTGGGTCTAATGGAAAGGGGGGTACATGATAGAGGCATTATCCTTTGCGTACGTTTGAATATGTTCAAAAGCCCCCAACAATTATACCACTGGCTAGGGCAGACTCGGAGCTACACATTTTGTTAGGGCATAATTTCTCGTAACTAGAAATGTTTTCGAGATAAAGGTGGGAGAAGCGAGGCAGCCCTCCATATTCATTGTTGAGTACTAAGTGGCATTGTTTCCCAAATGTCGACGGTCTAACAGGCGCGGCAGCACAGAATCCACTTAGAGAGCGAAAGTCTCGAATGACGGGAAAGCTTCATTGGCTTTGATGACGTCATCCATCTCATAGCCGACAGGGTTGTCAAATAGCTAGCACCAAATATCCTTTCCGACCCAAACCAAGAGAGTTCACATATTGCATACAAATATTTAACAATTTTTCAACGATTAGGTTAGGATATTGTCGAAAAATGGGATGGGGGGGAGGGAAGAATGGGAGTGAAAGGTGAAGCAATCGAAGAAGGAATGCCGAAAACAAAAAGGAGAGTGCGTAAGTTATAACATCGGAATAAATTCCTAATTGTCACAAAGGAGTTCAATACCGCAAGTCCCAACCTATCTCTCAATTCGCCGAGAAGACAGGGGTAAACATACAAGTAACCTGGCAACCCTGATATTCGGAGAACCACGGCGCCTGGAGACAAAATTTCCTCCAGGACGAGACCGGACTAGGGCAGACTGGGAGCCCAGCGGTTACCCTCTACTCATGTATTGAAGGAAGCCTATTTTTACTGGAGCCATCAGGGGAGAGGCTGTGCACTTGTGCAATGACCAGCGTCAGGGGAGTGAGTGCCAATTTAGGAACAGCCTCTGATCCAATCGAGATGCTATATTTGAAACGTTGTTTTCTCGACGTACCAAGTACTGACTGGTAATTATTATCCCTATTCACTCGGTAGAATCTCCTCTATAAAATGGTCTGAGTACTTTTTGCATTTTCGCCCCTACTATGCTGCCCTCAAACATAGCTCTTTGATTGCCATCTACCGGAAACTTTGAACAAGACTCATGGCTTAAGTAAAAGTGATAGGGAGGTAAGAAAGTGCTTCCTGGGTTTTGTGAGACACCCTACATAAGAATTACGGATACAATTTTGAATCCCAGACCCATCGATTTTCTTTCCCGTACCACCTTAATAAGGACCTTCTTGGCCAGAAAGGGATGTTAAAGAATTCGGAGAACCACAGTTCAGAATTATCCGAACGGCGGGTTAAGGATCCCAAATGTAGCCTTTCAAGCAGTAGCATTAAGGCATCGTGGGTTGAAAGATTTCTAGCAATGAAGGCTGCATAACCATTGTGAACGTTATATAGTGCCCAAGTTTGCCTCAGCCCAGATTTCCCATATCTCCTTTCATGCAATGTTTGCCCCCAAAGCGTGATGGTTAAAAGTAGCACACTACTCTTTTTTCTCAGTATATTGTGGACATGGGTAACCGTTACATTCCGTTCCTTTGCTGTCATCACTAAACTAGTTGATGAGTCCCTCTTCTTAAATGATCACATACCGATATCCTTTCCAAGAAGCTTTATATGTCAACTTGTGAAGAAAGGAATGCAATTCATCAGTGACGTCATTGAAGGAGTCGTTTTCTTTCCCTCCATGAAATGAATGCTAAATCCAACACGAAATTAAACTTCCTTCAATAACATCACCTTATTTTAGATATCCCCGCTGCATGGAGAAGAGACCTCTAATTGACGCGAATCTGGTTTGGCCCCCTCCGCTTTCTCACCCCCGTATTTTGACACCCATCAAAGTTCATGGCTTTCCATATATGCGGCATTGTTTACTCAATTGTGGAAATTCATAAAAATGTTGGCTGAAAGCATAAAAATTAAATATTAACAAACATGTGCTCAATTGTTTGTGTGCTTACATGTATGTTTGGGTGATCATTAATCCATGGTTCAACGAAAACTTCGAATAACTATTCGAACTGGAGCATGTGAGAAGACCCATTACAGGGTCGTCAGTGTGGTCATGGATAACGGAGAGCTAAATAATTTTCTTATTGGGTTCATCAACAGCCTCACTCCAGTTGGACTTCCTCCCCATACATTGTCTTTGAAGCGTGTTATATTCGCCATGTTCATCAGAAACCTCAATGGTAAGCAATGCCCGACAATGGTTTTCAAAGTCTAACGGCGCCAGTTTTAAAGTCGTGTTGCTTTAGCCAAGACTATCAACAAGTGCCATAGGAAAAACATTCAAACGAATTGGATCGTTCCTTCCTGAACCTGTATCTTTCCAAGTTGTATTTAATTTTGTCGAAAGTGCGGCACTTTCAAAACGTCAGCGTAATGCCAGAGCTTTGTCCCCGATAAGGTCAATACACAAGCAATGATGGCACCTATGCACTGAATGCCGTTTTCCGTGAGGTTTTGAATTGAAAAAACTGTCCACTTTTTTTAAAAGGTAATTTCGAAATTTCATAGACGTTTCATGTGTTCCATTATTAAAATTAAGAGATAACATTTTTATAGCTACTACTCCATGATGTAGTTCAAAAAAGGTTTCATTTAGACCATATACCGTCAGGATATAAAGTATTTGTGGTAAAATCCCTAACTCTCAGCATGGTCATGTTGTGCAACTGGCGATTTCCTTCGCTTAGTAATCATAATATGTGACTTAAGAATTCGGGACCTTAGAGCAGACAAATCGCAAGCAGTTTTGTGCAGAAACGTTCCTACCCCACGGAATTATTCCGACCGACCCCATTCCTGCAAAAAAAGGTCGAGAAATGCAAGATGAAGGAAAGCAGAAGTGGAACGTTTCAAAAGGGAATAATAGAATCGCTGGAATTGTGGAACATATCAAGCGAGCTTCTAGATCCATACTCGTAAGGTTAAGTAAATGCGATAACATTTAAATGCGTGACTGGATGGGGCGGGGGGACTCCTTGCCGTCCCATTATCGAAGTGATTCAGCATATTAAGTTTAAAATAGTGGAATTTCTACGGACCTTTTCCTGACAACGGTTCTCGGGAAATTTGTAATGGGAAAAAGATAAATTCAACAAGATGAGGCCCTCAGTATACGCATTCAAAGAATGACTGGAGCATCTATATGTAATCTATGTTGTTCTTTAAATGTTAGTTATTCTTTTTAATATAAAATATCAATATCTCCTGTTAATTTTCTCTGGATAATGTGATTAAGAATGATCCAAACGTCGTGTCGATTCAGGATGAAGATTGTCGCATCCCAACCCAAGCCTCTAACGCTCTCACTCAAGCCAAAGAATCGGTGGCAACTCACTTGTGTCCTGCAACTCCTCGCGAATCACTTGACACGAGGCACTGTCGGGTCCCAGAGGGTGACTGAGCTTTTTCAAGGGCACGCTGGAGAGTGACTCTGACTCGACAGTTTTTCGTTTGCGTCCCTTTCGTTTGCGTCTCGCGTCCCTTTTCCTCTTCGACTCTCCCGAAGGACTTTCCTTTTTTGAGGGTGGAGAGCATTAGAAAAAAAGGAGAAGAATTTCGTGACTCTCCACAATTTCCATGATCTCGCTGAGGCGGATCTTTTCCTCGTCTTTTCCAATGTGCATTTCTGCCAATTGAAATAATTCATGTTTGTGTCACTTAAAATGTTGAGTTTCTGCGCCTTTAGATGAGAATAAAGTTCAGGCAATTTCGCTTCTCTGTGAACCCTTCATGACTAAAAGCATGGACAGAAATAGGCAGCCTTGAACAACTACTTGTCATGACTACTTCTAAAGATAACCTCTCTGGACTACGGCAAGGACTAGACTTGTCACCAAAAGACAGATGAGTGAGACGTCAGAGCGCGGCGGTGTTTCCAAGCACTATCGGCGTCAGCATTGGTTAGAGAATTCCCTCAATTCCTTCATGCATTTAGCGAAAAGGTGCAGTGTTTCGTACCATATTTAATCACCGCTAGCGGAGCACCTCGAAAATTGCACGGAAGGACAATGTAGTGATTTGCAAATTTTACAGTAAATACCTGAAAGTATATGGCCAGAAGAAAAATATTGTGAACTCCACCACAGGGCAGGAGCTAAATAAATTTTGTCTCTAGATTTTCGGCAAGAACCCATAAAATTATTTTACATGGATTTTAGAAACTGACATTAAACAATCGTATCATATTTTAAATTCAAAACCTCTCAGAATACGACATTATGTGTACAGGTGCCATCGTTGCCTAGGTGTCAGCATCATCAGGGTCCAATCTATATATTCACCTTAGCGTTTAGCAAGCTTTGTACTTTTGAGAAAGCTAAATGGAACTGTTAGTGGGAAAATACAGGTTCAGGAATGTACAATCCAATTCATTTAAATGTTTGCCCTAGAATCATGTTTATAGTAATTATTTGGAGGAATGCGGATTGGAAATTGTCACCGTCTGATAGTGAAAGGCATCGTCGGGTCTGACGGAGCAAAGTGAATACGCGCATGAACAATCTTAGTCCTTTAGCTTTTCCAATCAATATCTCCGCGTCCAAATACCTCTACGTCCAACAGTTCTCATGTAGTCGCGCAACTAAGACCCAAACTCCGCTAACCAGGAAATAACTTGAGATCCCCGGAGAGATACGGTACAGACCTGGCAAACATCCGAAAGCATCCGCTACATGCCCTATTAAATGTGCAAATGTCCGAGGTCAGTCATGGAGTGAAAAATCCCTTAATTCAAAGAATTAAAGGGTGGATCAGGTGAGACGCGAGTGGTTCACTGAAGAGATCTCGTTTATGAAACTCCCCAGTGCTACAAGGGAGAAGAGGGGCATGAAATGACTTTTAACAGTGGAAGAAATGCGGATAAGATTGTAGAAGACTTCAAATATCTAAATTAAAAAAATCAGACAAGCTGGGGGCAAAAAGGATCATCCCGGTCGCATCTTAAAATATGTATAGAATCATTCGGTGGGCCGTAGTTTGAGCACCCCTGCACTAGAGCATCACGAAGAGAATTTGAATTTGAGCCAATGCACGAAGTGGCTCGTCTTATATTGGGCGCTTTTTCATGGAAAATCAGGAGAAAGAAATAGTGCCATAGAACCCATTATAACGGTGTAGTTAAATTTCCTAAAACCAGGTAGCGAACGTGTCTCGAGCATTGGAGTTTTCATCATCGTAAATGAGGCCCGACCCCTTCTCATTCCTTATTAGGATCCACGGAGGATGCCTTAGGTCATATTCCTCCCACCCTCCCCCTTACTGTTTTTTTTATTATCCATGTGTTGTTCAGACGCCTTAGTGCACCTCGAATGGTTGCGTCAAAGGGAAAATCGTGCTCCATCCCCAGATTTCCTGCTTAATTTTCATAATGAACATTTATAACGAATAACTGCAGCATGCAATTATGCTTATATTTTTTGCGCCTAGGCCATACCCATCCTCAATGCCTCAATGCACGAAGTTTGCAAAGGTTTTCCTAGCCTGGGCCAGGGTCAGGAATATTGGAGATACTCCTGAACCTGCTTGAACCTTGTGAAATTAGTATAGACTGTAATGAAAACTGAAGAATAAATGAACCTCATCCTACAGACCTAGGCCTCTGCTGGGCTAAGCAAACAGCCCTAATCACATTATCCAGAGAAAATTAACAGGAGATATTGATATTTTATATTAAAAAGAATAACTAACATTTAAAGAACAACATAGATTACATATAGATGCTCCAGTCATTCTTTGAATGCGTATACTGAGGGCCTCATCTTGTTGAATTTATCTTTTTCCCATTACAAATTTCCCGAGAACCGTTGTCAGGAAAAGGTCCGTAGAAATTCCACTATTTTAAACTTAATATGCTGAATCACTTCGATAATGGGACGGCAAGGAGTCCCCCCGCCCCATCCAGTCACGCATTTAAATGTTATCGCATTTACTTAACCTTACGAGTATGGATCTAGAAGCTCGCTTGATATGTTCCACAATTCCAGCGATTCTATTATTCCCTTTTGAAACGTTCCACTTCTGCTTTCCTTCATCTTGCATTTCTCGACCTTTTTTTGCAGGAATGGGGTCGGTCGGAATAATTCCGTGGGGTAGGAACGTTTCTGCACAAAACTGCTTGCGATTTGTCTGCTCTAAGGTCCCGAATTCTTAAGTCACATATTATGATTACTAAGCGAAGGAAATCGCCAGTTGCACAACATGACCATG
Source organism: Darwinula stevensoni (assembly GCA_905338385.1). NCBI lineage: Eukaryota > Metazoa > Arthropoda > Ostracoda > Podocopida > Darwinulidae > Darwinula > Darwinula stevensoni. The sequence goes on from CAJPEV010005840.1 coordinate 11,237, forward strand.
CTGAGAGTTAGGGATTTTACCACAAATACTTTATATCCTGACGGTATATGGTCTAAATGAAACCTTTTTTGAACTACATCATGGAGTAGTAGCTATAAAAATGTTATCTCTTAATTTTAATAATGGAACACATGAAACGTCTATGAAATTTCGAAATTACCTTTTAAAAAAAGTGGACAGTTTTTTCAATTCAAAACCTCACGGAAAACGGCATTCAGTGCATAGGTGCCATCATTGCTTGTGTATTGACCTTATCGGGGACAAAGCTCTGGCATTACGCTGACGTTTTGAAAGTGCCGCACTTTCGACAAAATTAAATACAACTTGGAAAGATACAGGTTCAGGAAGGAACGATCCAATTCGTTTGAATGTTTTTCCTATGGCACTTGTTGATAGTCTTGGCTAAAGCAACACGACTTTAAAACTGGCGCCGTTAGACTTTGAAAACCATTGTCGGGCATTGCTTACCATTGAGGTTTCTGATGAACATGGCGAATATAACACGCTTCAAAGACAATGTATGGGGAGGAAGTCCAACTGGAGTGAGGCTGTTGATGAACCCAATAAGAAAATTATTTAGCTCTCCGTTATCCATGACCACACTGACGACCCTGTAATGGGTCTTCTCACATGCTCCAGTTCGAATAGTTATTCGAAGTTTTCGTTGAACCATGGATTAATGATCACCCAAACATACATGTAAGCACACAAACAATTGAGCACATGTTTGTTAATATTTAATTTTTATGCTTTCAGCCAACATTTTTATGAATTTCCACAATTGAGTAAACAATGCCGCATATATGGAAAGCCATGAACTTTGATGGGTGTCAAAATACGGGGGTGAGAAAGCGGAGGGGGCCAAACCAGATTCGCGTCAATTAGAGGTCTCTTCTCCATGCAGCGGGGATATCTAAAATAAGGTGATGTTATTGAAGGAAGTTTAATTTCGTGTTGGATTTAGCATTCATTTCATGGAGGGAAAGAAAACGACTCCTTCAATGACGTCACTGATGAATTGCATTCCTTTCTTCACAAGTTGACATATAAAGCTTCTTGGAAAGGATATCGGTATGTGATCATTTAAGAAGAGGGACTCATCAACTAGTTTAGTGATGACAGCAAAGGAACGGAATGTAACGGTTACCCATGTCCACAATATACTGAGAAAAAAGAGTAGTGTGCTACTTTTAACCATCACGCTTTGGGGGCAAACATTGCATGAAAGGAGATATGGGAAATCTGGGCTGAGGCAAACTTGGGCACTATATAACGTTCACAATGGTTATGCAGCCTTCATTGCTAGAAATCTTTCAACCCACGATGCCTTAATGCTACTGCTTGAAAGGCTACATTTGGGATCCTTAACCCGCCGTTCGGATAATTCTGAACTGTGGTTCTCCGAATTCTTTAACATCCCTTTCTGGCCAAGAAGGTCCTTATTAAGGTGGTACGGGAAAGAAAATCGATGGGTCTGGGATTCAAAATTGTATCCGTAATTCTTATGTAGGGTGTCTCACAAAACCCAGGAAGCACTTTCTTACCTCCCTATCACTTTTACTTAAGCCATGAGTCTTGTTCAAAGTTTCCGGTAGATGGCAATCAAAGAGCTATGTTTGAGGGCAGCATAG
>CAJPEV010005841.1:0-10272 GCA_905338385.1 Darwinula stevensoni
TGAAGTATCATTACCACTATGTCAAACCTATTTTTTTTTTACCAATTCATTCAATTTCACAGCAAAACATGATGTAGTTTGCAATGCTGCCATTAGGGGTGGAAGAACAGTGTCATCTTTCAATGAAGTTACAATGCTAGGACTAAACCTGTTCAGAGCAAAACTTTAAGGGAGCATAAGAACTGTTACATTGAGATGGGGAGAAAGTGAATTGCATCTCCTGGTCCTGCACTACACTCCAAACCCCTCCCCTTTATAATTGCCCTATGAATAGGGGATCCAGGTTCACAATGCAATAGTTTTCTTCAGATAAGTAAAAGAAAGCCATTCTGAGACTTTCTATCAAAAGGCCTAACTACACTGGGATTGTCAAATTATTCCCCACTTGTTTTACATTCTTTTGACTGGCATTGATCTTAAAAATCAATCCAGTCCTTCCTCATTCTATATGCATCCTGGATTGATGCAATGGTGAAAGGAATTGGAAACATCGTTCCCATTCTTTTAAAGAACTTTGGAAAAATAATTGCCAAAGCAGGGTCCTGCAATCAGTGGCAATCTGCTCCAGGTATCCTGAAATGAAGTGGAGAAGTTGGGTTCAACCCATCATCCCTTCATCTATACTGTTCCCATACTTGTTCAGGTCAACTTTCATCACAGCCTCTATGTGCTCTGAAAGCCATTGGAAGGTCTCAAATAAAGAGAGCAGAAAAAAGTCATTCTAGTCTTCAGAGTTAGGTGTCTTCTTTCTTTAGGTAAATTTTTCTGTCATGTTGGTGAAACAAGACTTACAGTGTCCCAATCCTTATCATACTTTATAAATACTTAGGTTCTTTGTTCTAAGTTATACGACTCAAAAAATCACCAATTGCAGCAACAAAGAAGCGGATCAAAATGTTAAATAGGGAAGATCTCATATGAGGAGGGCTCTAATGTCTTCCTTCTCAGCAGCCTCCAAGTAGCTGATACCATCATATGCTCTCAAAAAATCACCAATTGCAGCAACAAAGAAGCGGATCAAAATGTTAAATAGGGAAGATCTCATATGAGGAGGGCTCTAATGTCTTCCTTCTCAGCAGCCTCCAAGTAGCTGATACCATCTGGAGTACTGCCAGATTTGTTTGCCCCCTGCAGAATGTAAACATAAGTCAATTAGACCTGCAGCTAGACAACAAAAGCAAAAAATAATGGAAATCAAGGGTATGGGCTCAGAACACAACTCTATATTTGTTTCTGGTGCATAAGTTTAAACAGTCCTCAGCAGCTGGTTTGGGCAGCTTGACTTCTAACCAAGTTGTGCTGAGAAAAGAAACCTATTTAAAAGTTTTACAATGAAGAAAATCATAACAATTCAGATGCTAATTTAAATATTCTAGAACTGATAAAAATAATAATCCTGATATATAATACAAACTGATCCAAACCGCAAGCTGGAGGGAGGATTGAAGTCTACTTGGGAGTTGCAAATGAGATTGACAGAATCCCCTGGCTGAGAATCCTGCACTAACCATTGCCATGGCCAGGATTTTACCAAAGGGGACTAGAATTTCCCTACCTTCTCCTAAATAAATTTATTTTCTCCTGCTTGGTTGCTGAAATAATGCCTTCCATTTCACTAGATCAAGTATCCCTCAAATGGCCTGTTCAATAAAAATCTCTTCAGATTCACAAGCTATTCACAATCATGCAGTGAAAAATAATCATCATGAATACAGAGACCTAATTTCATGACCATTTCAACAAAATGAGTTGCCTATTGTCCCACCCATGAAGGATACATCCCACTATGCAAATACAGGTGTCTTTGCCAAATTGCTTTCAGATAAAACTGGACAGAGATGTTTTCTCATTTGTGGCATGTGTTGGCCATGAGATGTCTGAGACTCCTGATCCTGTAATGCAGATAGACTCTTTGCAATTCTCCCAGACAGCATAATCTACCATGTTGAGGACCTAACAATGCAGGGATCAAATGTTTGGCTCAATGAGGTCAGGTGTCTGCTTGTTGAGAAAACGCACAGTAGCTGCTTATCTGAGATATTACGTACTTTCATGATGAAAGTCATTATACTCAAAGAGAATCATTACTTAGTGTAATGTAAATGCAATTGAAATGACTTCATTGCATGAATCAGAATTGAAATTGGAATCACTGCATAAGAGAATAATAACTTCATCAACATGATAGTGCACTCTCTCATATATCTGCAGCAAATCTACAATTCCTCAACACAAAATCACCAGATTTATAATTGAAAAGAACATGCAGCCCCTGTTTATTCCATATCTTAATCTGGTAAATTATACTCTATAGTATTCAACAAAATGTTTGGGGAAAACCGCAGAAAACAAAAAAGAATCTATTGACTTCACAGGAACTAGGACCTCAAACAGCTCCATGGACTGGGAAACAGTGTCGGTGAATTTTTCATTTTAAAAATTTTGAAATGACTTCCACATTTGCAGGGTCAGGTGGACAACCATAGGCAACAAATTGACTAATTTTTCTGTTGACAATGAAATGTGAGCTTTCATGACCATGATAATGAATTTGACCTTCATGTTGATCAAGATCAATATAATCAAGAGGAAATCAATGTTTACTTTTTAATGGCCCATACTGCAAAATCAGATCATCAGATACCGGGCAACATAATTGGCTGCACTTTGGAGAATAGAGTAGGGTCCAAATTGCCGAGTTGAGTATGTGGGCATTGTAAATATACTAGTTGGACTTGACACGTTATATTGAGCAGTCATTATGAATGTGCCATCACTATTTTATACCTTATGTAAAGTTATCCATAAATATCAGGAGTGAATCTTTCTGCTGATGAACTGTGCCTTAACAGGCAATTTTTCAAAGCAAGGAAACAAGACCTACACCATAATGTCTTGTTTCTTTACTTTTGCAGAGTGATCATAATAGAAGGTTTGCAATGAAGAGTTTTTCATGCTTCCTCTTCCATGAAAGTGGAACAAAGTAGTTGGAATCAGGAAATGTGTCAAAACTAAATAATAATAAGATACAAACACTAACATGTTGGAGAAGAAGCTTCACACAATCTGTATGACCTTCCCAGATGGCAGCCAGTAGGGCACTAATCCCATGCTTGTCCTTGGCCTGTCAACAAAAACTCACATGAGTAAAGCACCTAGAACTAGACCTAGGAGTCATCAGAATTAAAAGAAGATAATGGCCACCCACATCAACATTGGAGCCTTTGTTGATCAAGTACTCCAAAACCTCCTTCTGACCATAATCAGCAGCATAATGCAATGGCAATCTTCCATCAATATTTTCATTCACATTTACACCCTGAAAGAAAATGATCCATCAAGTTAAAATTAGAGATAATTATTATATCCACCATAATGTCTTATCAGCACTCATTATCCTAAATAAATAAAAACATCCAACAAAATCTGTATCTTTACAAGTAGACCAAAACTTTAAACAGTGCTTCCTAATGAATGAATAAAGACATTAGCATTGGCATCAAATCTGATCTGACACATTTATCTATTAGGGCCAAAGTGGTTTCAAATTATCCAAAATATTCCAATTATACAACCAACTAGAAAATGAAAATTGTTACGGAACAAGACTTTAGGAGAAGTCAATTAAATGTATTAATGAAAAAAACTTATTCTTAACTATTTTCTTTCTTAATTGCATTTTCTTGGAATTTTAATGACCTTCAAAATTTCTGTATACAGTGCTTTTCGAATGAATTCACCCATACCTCCCTGCAGTAGGCAGTGGTGCTACTGGGTGTGAGAAGAGAGTGAAAACTGTTTTTCATCCCATAAACAGTTTAACTATCCACATTTGTGATCCCAGCCAGTTACCACTACCACCATAGACCAGAATGAAACCTTGAAGGAGCTTTGCAAACTTGACACAATACAGCTAATCAGAATGTGCAAGAACCAACATTCTTAGAACAAAGTTCGAGTGAAGTGAACTTTGAGGAATGTAAGAGCACCAAAGTAAAACAATATTGTCACCTTGTCATTGATGCAATCACGAAATTAGTCATATATCAATTGGATGCATTTTTATTTTGACCTTACAATTTTATCATCCATGAAAAGACACATGGAAAAAATTCCTAACTCTCAATATTCCAGGAAATCCAAAGTTGAGTAGGAATTGTTAACTTTCTGAATCTTTCTCCCTTAACCCCTTCTAAATATATGATGTCATATGCCATCATGTCTGTATTTTTTAAATGAATAAATAAATTTGTGAAATTCTTTTAGTATTTCAGTGTATGAACCAGAACTACCCTATGATTTGATATGCATTTCTTTCACACATATTTTGTAACTCAGCCCTGAAAGGGTAAATTAAAAAAGCCTTGGTTTTCACTGAAGCTTTGCTTTCCCTTTCCCTTCAAGAAAAACCTCAAACCTCTATGTTCGATGTACTTTTCAACAAAGAAGAAGAAATGGACAAGAATCCAGTCAATGCATATGTCAATTAATATAATGTAGAAATGCAAGAAATTTGAAGAGGATAGAATGTAGATGAGGAGAAAGTCGAAATGCTTTTTATTGGACACAGTACCCCCCCAGTCTAAATAATGATCGTGAAACCTTTCATAAGTCAATGGGTATCACAAATGTGACTCTTAAGATCGAAATGAAGGAGCCCATAGTAAGAGGGGGGTAAATTCATTCAACAAGCACTGTAGATGCTTTCAGACATGTTTCTTTGGGAATTCTTTTGTACATTCATCCAATTAATCAGACAGGAATCATTAGAAACTGCTAGACTGTCAGGCATGACTTACTTTTTCCACATGCTCTTTGACCTGTTCTAGGTCGCCATTCTTTAGGGCCCAAACAAAATCACTCATTGCTTCTCATTGCCCAACATGCAACCTATAGAAACAGGAGGAAATGTTCAGCTTCAGAGATGGGTTGCATAGGCCTTAAATGCAATCCAAGACCATATTGGGTAGCCATATATCTCAAAAAACAGAAATATATCATTTAAAAAGATGCATGCCAAAAGTCAATTTACCCTAGACCAATCAGACCTGTCACTAATTGCAATACTATGATGATATTTGATGTTTTCCCAATTGGCAATACCACAATTGCCTTTTTTTTTTCTTCTTTTTTTTAGCCTATTGCCACTTTTCAACTGTATGTTCATATGGTAGCTTGCAGGAGAAGCTACCCATGGAAGGGACACTTAATGAACATTCTCCCATATTATTAGACCTATGTAAGAGATAATGAAAAATACAAGCAGAAAATTTGTACTGCCATTTGATATCCCCAGAGTAATTAATGCCATGATGTGAGGCTTACACAAAAGAGGGGGGGAATACAATATTTTCTAATTAAATATTATTCCAGTTCTTGGAATCATCACATTTTCCCATGGGTCCTACCATTGAGTTACCCCAAGAGCTAGTCTCATCAGTATACCCTTCCATCATTAATGACAAATGTGATTATTAGATGTCTTTTAGGCACCAATGACAACAGCACCAATGAACAAAAGTAATCAATCTGAAAAATACTACTGATAGGATTATGTCACCATACTTTGATGGCATCACCTTGCAGTTCCCCCTAACCAATACACATTGTCTCCTGACCTTTTTCCTGTAAAGCAAAGACCTTTAAGACAAAAACTGCCTCAAGGTCACATAGTCACAAGCAAAAACTAGAGTACCAGCCCAAGCACAGATCTGTCATTCCATTGGCCAATACAATTGAGCACCATAAACACCACTTTATAACCAGTTACTGCCAACCAAATCTCATTGGTGATGTTTATTTGAATCTGAAGATAAAGTAATACAAAGGTATACACTATCACCCTACAAGAGGCTGCTATGGCAAATGCAGATGGATGGAACCTACAGTAATGACAGATAAGCACCAGTAAACCTTTCCTTTTGCTCTTTAAAGCAGTGGTTCTCAACCTGGGAGGTGTCACCCCCCCGAATGCATGAATTTTCAATGGGAGTAAAAGGAAGGTTGAGAACCACTGCTTTAAAGACTCAAGAAATAGCAGTAAGTGATTTCCATCAGCACCCTAGGGTTTCTTTCCTTCATATTTTTTATTTCCACTTGGGGGAATGCTAATTTCATTATATTAATTGATTTAGTTGGTGATAATGATCTCTTTAAAACCATGACTGCACAGCCTTAATGCTTAATGTACTGGTTGGGGGACCCTCTGGTCAGAAGACTTGAGTCAACAACAGTGAGGACCATGGATGTTAGTTATTTTCTCAACAGTCTGGCTCCAATACATAAAAAGCTCCTGGAAAACCATATCCAAAGGAAATTTGTAGAGGTAGGCATATTTCCAAGGGAAGCCAAAGCCTTTCATGTTGGAATCTAGGTCAATCACAGGCAATCCCTATGCCTACCTAATTAGAAGGTTCCAGGGATATTCCTTCAAATTAAGATTACACTGAATCTGGATTTAACTCATTGACTGAACCTATGTTCAAGAACTCAAACCAAAATCTATCAATCCTCATATACCATTAAGCTTCTCCCTTTACTTCATGCCACTCAAGTTAATGAAAGAATTAATTTTATCCATGATCAACTTCAACTTAAAAACCCAGCATTATGTCTCGTGGCTACGTATTGGCTTAGGATTAGGAGAAAGCCTGGAACAGTTTGTGCGACGGCAAATTCGACAACCTCTAACCCAAGAGTCCGGTGACACCTTGGAAACCTTCGCGAAGGAGTTCTCCTTACTCCAAAATAAAGAAAGCCCGCTAACGGGTCAGTCTTTCCTCTTGGGATCTTTGCAACTGTGAATCCAAGGAGAAGAAAGCAGGACATTCAAGTGATACAGGAAGAACAAGCGGCTCTCGTGAGCCATGCATTCGGATGTACGGCGCCATCTTGGTTTTCAACACTTTCTTGTTGAGTTGCATGCGTGGCTACGCGCTGCTGGCCTTCTCTTAATTGCCTGATCTGGTTTCATTATCTTTGTGGGGGGCCGTTGTCCATTATAATTAATCAATTTTACATGCTTATCAGCTCTACATTTCCCTTTTCCAGTTCGTCCGACAAAGCAAGAGGAGATCGTAAGAGAAATTTCCGTGTCTGAATACCTCATAGACATAACAAGGGTTCGGAAACCTATGGCTCATGAGTGAATTTGGCTCACGAACCGAAAAGTTTTGTTCATTGAGTCATGACTGGAAATCATGGTTGTTCCTCACCTTTCTCATTTATCAAAAAATGCATATGTCTATTGCCAACTTTTCCTGAGTTGCCAGCAACTCAGAAAAAATTATGTTCTGAAAATCTTTCGCTCCCAAGCACTTACCTCAATCTCAATATGACTCACATGGCCAAAAAGGTTCCCGACCCCTTCCTTATACTAAAAAGACTGGGGACTCTGCGGCGGTGCCTCTGATTGAGCCATCCCCAAAATTAAATCTGTGAAGCTGTTTAACTTCGCTTTATCATATCTTTACGCTTGAATATCGCTTTAAACTTTTAAGGTTGGATATAATTGTCAAAAATGTGAAATATATCAATTTTCTGTTTTCAGCATTTTTCGATTGAAGAATGCGTCCCTGGTGGTTTTTTTTAAATGCTGTTTGTAACGCTATTTGTGCTCTCTTACATGGCGATTCACTTTGAAAGGACAGTGAATTTTAGAGTGAAATTTTTTCATATTTTAAATTTCGGGTTCCCACCAAAACTAAAATCCATCTTGCTCAGTAACTAGGGAGGATATCAACTTGAAATTTTCACAGAATGTAAAGAACATTCGATACTTGGCTTTGAGCAAAAAAAAAATCGAATTTCATATGGGTACAAGTATATGTTCCAGTGGAATGAATCATTTTCGCCCTTCCGATGAATGAAACTCATTTGTAATCTTTATTGAATCTTTCATTTTTCACCCGATCAAAAAATCGCTGGTTTGAAACATTGCTTGATGTTGTAGAAATGCCCCTTCTAAATTTGGTGCGGACATCAATAATAGTTTTTGAGAATTTTTTAATTTACATAGTAGGTGTCATTTGTGTGCCGGCCATCATGGACCACGCGACCGAATTTGCATAATTGGATCGTTCTAATAAAATCATTTCGTTTCCAGAGTTATATATTTTATATATATGTGGGGGGGGGGAATGGATGGATCGAACTGACCCCCTGGGATATCAGGAAATTTCCGGGGGGTGGCAGGCCTAGTAAAAAATCTATAAATGGGATTATAGTGAACATTAATTGCAACTAATGACCATATACTGATGTTGATTCTATGAGCACTGCCAAATTGCGTAAAGCTATAAAAATTGTTAATAATTATGATGAAGTTATGAAATTTACCTTGTTTTAGAGGCTCTCATTTTTGCTCTAAAATATTTCCCGGAGGGCCCCTAGGCTGCCGGTCCGATCCTGGGTCATCGTGAGGAAGGACCTATTTCCAGCCATCCCCCCAATTAAAAAATCCCATTTCGAGCACTGTCCACTCCAAATTGTAGCGGCAGCTATCGGAATCTCGAGAATGCTATCTGGGTCAACCAGTGAGGTTGTACGCACGCACAATTGAACGCGAAACGTCAGCATAGTCATGAAGTGATCTCAGGAATTTTTTTTTATATCAGAGCATGATCTGACTCGATCTACATGGCTGCTTTCTGCCGGCTTTTAACCCGTGAATTTTTATTTATGACGCCTGCCATGTCATTGTCTTATGCCGTAGGATGAGACACTCAAAATATGTCATTCCCTATATGCTCATTTTTCGTCCTTCCTCTCGATCGTATTATGCTGAGGATCTCGATGAACTTACTGAAAATATTCCCAAAAAGGATGGAAAACGTCTTCAAGTTGAAGTCTCTCCGTCTCGTCTCACTGGACCGGATGCCAAACATGGAGAGTTTGTGAAGAAGGAGTCAGTTTAACTTGAGAAATTTGGGATGGTTTGCGCTGCGGAAGACCCTCAAGGTTTACTCGCTTTTGATATCCTGCGCTTGATTCTGAGCGGTCGACTTTCCTTCCGGGTGAGCATGCAGACGAGGAACACGCTCCGCCTGCCGTTTCAAAGCATTCTCACTGGTTGTCAGCTCTCAAGACGTTTCCAAGGAAACTCTTAAGAGCACTCTGTCTTTCGGTAATTCGTCCCCGGTCGAGAGGAAGATGGTGTCAAAGATGGAGCTCACTGTCGTAGAGCAGTTCGCCTTACGTCAATGGGCTCAATGCTCAATGCATATTCTAGTATCCATTCTGCTTTTTTGGCCTGGAGGTCACGAATATCTTCTAACTTATTCAAAGAAGACAATGTTTGCTCTGACAAATCCGTCGTAAAATCCCTCCACTCTACTTTGTGCCACTCACGGCTCTATGTATGATGGATATTACCTTCTTGGGATTGACCCGGGAAAAAGCTACGCATACGTTATACTGTATTTAAAATTTAAAAAAATGACAGTAAGTAGACAAATGGATATTCAGTAAACACTCATTTGCTCGAACTTGTTGGGACCGGACAAATCGTTTCGAATTATTCGAAGTTCCACTCATCAGGAATTGCCTCTACCTGTATAATAAATAAATAAATAATAAATTACTCACTTTAAGGGATATAATAGGGAAATTTTTCCCTCCTCGAGAATCCGATTTCAAGGAGTGACGACCTTCTCATTATAATTAGCTATTTTTCATGTCTTGGGTTGATATTCCATATGCAAAATTCATTCATCACAACGCCCTTCATCTGGTCCTCCGAAAACCAAATATGACTGGAATGCCCGGAAGTGAGAGCGATAAACTGACATGGAAAGTGCAAAAGGTTGCTTCTTTTTATAGCAGAATCTTTTCGGTTTTAATTCTCATTTTAATCCTCTCTACAGGCGTCTGCGAGGGAGGAGGGAGAAGCAGGAAAAAAATAAAAAGGATTTTCTCTCGAACAGGTTTCTTGCCTTTCACCTATTCAACTAATCTAAAAACCCATAAAATCGATAGGTCCCCTTTCACGCCCCGATTTCGAGTTAACCATGAGGAAAGTAATCGGAAGGGTCCCAGGTAGCCAACCATGACTGGGCCAAGTAAGGCATATGCATGGCAAAATAACATGGGCCCAATGTGGCAGCCAGACATGGGCCATACGAGAAATGTCACAATGGTCGAGCCTCGGCCATATCCCTGGGCCTAGTAAGATGCAATACTTGGGCCGAATCTGGCCCATTAGAAAGTACATTCCTAGTGCCAAGTGTGGCAGCCAGATTTGGGCCTTACAAAAAAATGTCACAATGGTCGAGC
>CAJPEV010005842.1:0-12865 GCA_905338385.1 Darwinula stevensoni
AAACGATTGGTGCTGGCGCGGAAACAACGTTAGCCACTGCAGTTGCGGTGCGAAGTGCCTAAATCGGTGCTTTAGGAGGTGCTAGCCACAATGGCTAGAATGTCTGATGAACAGTACCCGGTTGCCCGTAGGGAGCGTAAGGCTGAACAGCAAGAGACAGCGAATACTGAGCTCAGAAATAGGAGAGCCATGCAGCCTGCTGGGCAACTTGATGCAAGGAACGCAGCTTTCAGTTGTCGAAAGCCCTGGGGCGGCCGGGACCCGGACCTCTTGCTTGCCGGTCAAATGTGCTACCATTACACCAAGGAACTCGGGACATTTTGTCAGGCCTCTCCATGTCATCTCAAATTCCTACAGTCGATTGCGCAGCGAGCACTGTCAGGCTGTAACATTTTGCTGTAGGGAGGGGACATTTGTTTCATATTGCTGCCACGACAGGAAAGTGCTTCTGCTGCAGCTCACACTGTTGTTCACTGGTGCTAATGTGGAGGGGAGGAATTATTCGTTAGTATTCTGCTGCACATGCACTAAATTTCCTCTGTGCTAAAGTCGAAAAAGTTCTTGGAAATGGCCCGTACTGTTTCAGAATCAGTGGTACCTGTACCACAAGATAATTCCAATAACCCATGAGTTAATCGATGATGCTAAGAGCATTAAATGTGCTAGGAAGAAGTTGTGGTATTAGCTATCACTGCAACGCGCGAGGCCTACGAGATTAGATTGCTTCAGGCCATACGCTAGGCCATCCACCGCTCAAAGCGCCAGGTCCATGGGGCTATGCTAGGCCAAAGGCTTGGCCATCCAACGCACTTTTAGCCCGGTGGACCTGGCGCTGTCAGTGTGAGCTATAGGCTTCATACTTGGGAGCACCCTTTGTTTGCCTCAGCTAACTGAATGCGGGTCACGTTTTCACTGATCGACTGCAAGTTCATTTGAATACATTCTGTGCAGACGTGTTTTCTTTCTGTATTTATTTTTTTTCCCTTTAGGTCAGATGTGGCGGTTCGCGCCATCACTTCCATGCAATAGTTTTCTGTTTGCGTTTCATGTCATGACCGGTTTGAGTTCTCATGATTGGTGAAATCAAAATAATAACTCAAATTCTTTGTTTCCTACGTCGCGCAAACGGGCCGCTCCTCCCCTCAAAATTGTGGCGATTTTTGCGAGGTGAGGTTGAACGCGAAGATGAAATGTTGAAGGTTACACGTGACAGCGAAGAGGCAGTTGTTGCTGGTAAAAAGCAGTTGGCGCTAGCGTGGAAACAACGTTTGCCACTGCTGTTGCGGTGTGAAATGGCTAGAATCCGTGATGAACAGCAAGCAGATGTGTGTAGGGCCGCTGAGACCGCTGAACAGCAAGAGGCAGCGAATGCTGCGCTCCGGAATAAGAGAGCCGTGCAGCCTGCTGAGCAACTTGATGCAAGGAACGCAGCACTTATGTGTCGAAAGTCGGGGGGCGGCCAGGAATTGAACCCGGTCCTCCTGCTTGCCGGTTAGGTGTGCTACAATTATTGCACCACGGAATTCGGGACATTTTGTCTGGTTGTTTAACCGAGATTCCCATCGCTGTAATTTCAGCCATACCTTTCGTTTGGGAATTTGCGGAATTCAAAAGTAAAAAAAAAATACACAGGCATGAAAAGTAAAAGTAACAACACGAGTAATATATAAATGGAAAGCGCTTGGAGAGAGCTTTCTTATGACAATAGTTACAAGTCTATATCGTGTTTAAAACAGGAAGTACGATCCGCCAAAGTTGGTGAAAATAGGCAATTTTGGACTTTTCGAAATTCATTTTAAGTTGTTTCAAAAAACGTAGGAAGTTGAAATTTAGTTCTTAAATTGCCACCACCTTAGTCTACAATGTTACGAGAGGTCGTGGTGTTACAATGCATCTTAGTGCTAATAATTTTCGTGCAAAATTCTGCAATATTTACCAATTGGGAAATTGCATAACTCAATTTCTAATAAACGTTGTGGAAAATGCCTTTAATGATGACATTCTACGAGGTCTCAGCTTTACTTAAAGTCCAAAAACGCGTCTCTAGCTCGAATAGGACCAAAGATAGCGCTTTCACCTTAAAGACCACTTTTCCTCTAGGGACGAAGTTTGGGGCCGCATATCACGAGATCCGTTAGAACCAGAGAGCAAAAATTTTGAATTTTTTCATAAGCCTTGATTGCCAGCATGCAATAATTTTTTCAAGTAAATCGGAGTCTGAAGCGCAACCACCCCCTTGATCACTTGAGCTGGAATTCCTCAGTAATGAACCTATCTTGACGCAGTTTGAATCATCAATAAGTCATGTCGTGTTTACAAAAACTGAAAAAATGACCAATTTCGAAACAGAATTGCACATAGCGACACATTGTGAACCATTGTGTCCCACGGTGACCCTTTCGACCCATGGTGACCCAATTCACCCTATTTTGATCTTCCCTGAATCTGAGTAGTTAATAGTAGCCTGGGTTGACCAATAGAGATTGAAGGTGACCTATGGTGCCCCATGGCAATCAAAAGTGACCTGACGTGGTCATTTTTTCATATTTTAGTGAAGTTACATCGTCTTAGGAAAATGAGGCCCAAGTTGAGTCGATCGAACAGTTTGTGTTGCTTTGGGTCACCATGGGCGAACTTGGATCAGTCAATTTTAGTCAACTCTGGCTAATATTAAATAGTGAGACGCACGGTATGTCATCCTTGGTAGAAATGGGTCGCTATGGGTCAAATTGTCAAAATGCGTCGCTGTGTCACTCTGGGTCAAATTTGTCACAGCTTCTATTTTTTAAAAGTATAAATCACTTGCAGATAATTAGGCTAATGTTTTGTCAATTTGACAATTTAGACCACTTTGGACCACCATGGGTCACTCACTTCAAATTTGGGCCGCTTGAACCAGACTTTGAGATTAAGAGGACTTAGGAGTTTTCGAATAATCTCAGACTAGCGGCCTGCGGCCGCTACGCTGGCCGTCTGATAGGCGGAAATTTGAACCGTCTATTGTGAGCATAACTTCTCCTTGACAATCCTCTGTTCATCTCATTACCCATTCGGAACTGAACCGCTTCATTACATGTATACACTTAAAGCTTACAGTACAGAGGGAGATTCTGTTCCTAAACACCATCATCTTGATATTCCAGCTGATTGCCACAATCGTTCATTGTGAACGGTTTAGCACGTTTTCATGAGACTCAAAACGACTTTGCTGATTTCGTCTACCTAGCACATTCAATACTCTTGCATCTCTGATTAGCTCATGTGCTATTTGCGTTAGCATATATTAGACACCAATGATTCTGAAACAGTACGGACCATTTCCAAGAACTTGTTCGAAGGCACAAAGGGAATTTAGTGCATGTGCGGCACAATGCTAGCGACTAATTCCAAAAAATGCCTAGCCACCATATTACCCTGAGGCTCTGAAAGTGTTGCTCACTGGTGCCAAAGTGTGAATTGCAGCAGGAGCATTTTTCCGCTCTGAAACAAATGCCTCCTCCCTACATCAAAATGTTACAGCCTGACAGTGCTCGCTGCGGAAACGACTGTAGTGATTTGAGATGACATGGAGAGACCTGACAAAATGTCCCGAATTCCGTGGTGCAATAATTGTAGCACACCTAACCGGCAAGCAGGAGGACCGGGTTCAATTCCTGGCCGCCCCCCGACTTTCGACACATAAGTGCTGCGTTCCTTGCATCAAGTTGCTCAGCAGGCTGCACGGCTCTCTTATTCCGGAGCGCAGCATTCGCTGCCTCTTGCTGTTCAGCGGTCTCAGCGGCCCTACACACATCTGCTTGCTGTTCATCACGGATTCTAGCCATTTCACACCGCAACAGCAGTGGCAAACGTTGTTTCCACGCTAGCGCCAACTGCTTTTTACCAGCAACAACTGCCTCTTCGCTGTCACGTGTAACCTTCAACATTTCATCTTCGCGTTCAACCTCACCTCGCAAAAATCGCCACAATTTTGAGGGGAGGAGCGGCCCGTTTGCGCGACGTAGGAAACAAAGAATTTGAGTTATTATTTTGATTTCACCAATCATGAGAACTCAAACCGGTCATGACATGAAACGCAAACAGAAAACTNATTCTTGTAGGCCTCGCGCACTGGGGTGACAACCACCACCACAACTCTTGGGCTCCTCGTATTAAAGTACAAGATGGCCTGGAAAGGCGTAGCTTTGTAGTCCTGGTGCTTTAGGCCGTGCATGCCCTGGCCTATGATCCAGAATGGGATTGCATCGTAGGCCTGCGCGTTGGGGGTGACAGCCACGACCACCACCACCGCAGCTTTTGACCTCTTCGAATTAAAGTATAGGATTGAGCTTGTAGGTTTCAGACAGTCTAGGTTGAAAATGATCCCCATGTTACTTCCCTATGAATCCCGACCTTTGTAGCACTCTGTATGCATTAGATTTGTGTCAGAAGTCAACCAAGTTTTTCAGTCTCATCATAATTTTTAGAAATTGAAATATTAAAAGCATTCAAATTTAGAAATTGAAAAGTAAAACTTACAAGACCACAATACTGAAAATAAGGTGCCCCACCCTTACCAAAATTTGTTTGCTGTCGGGTCACTAATGCATCATTATCAAATTTTCCTGCTTGTTTCCATTTATCTGACTAATTTTATTTTAAAGAATGTGATCCCTGTCAAGAAAAATATCCTTAATAATGACCATTGATTCATATCTGAATCGGCATGAGGATTGGAAGTAGGTTTGATTAAAACATTTGCCCCACCCGTAGCATTTCTAAGCAAGTAATAAAAAGCCTTAATGAGGTAAAATTCAGTTATATTCATTTTTCACTGGTACATGAGACAGAAAACTCACTACCAAGTAGCATTAACCTGAGCTAATTCAACATTTGTCAGGAAGACGTAAAACCTATTGTCATGGTTGGGACATTTTTGGTGCAGTTTATAACTTGAAACAACATTAAATATAATATGACAGGTCCTGGAGCTCAACCGTGCTGGACTTGGATGCTGGAGAACATCAGAGACAAATACAGATTGACAGAAATAAAAAGTTTTAAAGTAGAATTGTCCGTTTTTGTCTCCTTGGAATTGTTCTTTTTTTTGGCCTGATTCAATCAACACTCATCTGCCTGCTTATCAGAACAAAAAATTTCATAGAAAATATATCAATGTCTCCAAAACGTCTATGCCAAAAAGGAAATACCTCGAAAGGAGAGTCCCAAATATGGACAGGTAACTTTATGCCTTAATTTCGGTTTCTGTCCCTCCGTTTGGTGAAAGCAAAATATTCCGGGAACACATGCGTTAAAAACATGAGGTCCCTCTGTGGGTATAACTGAACATGAGAAAAATTACTGAAATAAGTACCCAAGGACAGCTGGATTACATATATCAGTATTTATTATCAACATGCAAGCTACTTGCAGTGAAAATGTATTTGAGAGAAAATGCCTGAAAGAATAATTGATTTCGGTATGAATCACACAACTGAAAACGTCATTTATAGGAGTATCGAAAGAAGCCCTTCTGTAGTTAGGTTTCACCTTTCAATGATTACGATTTTCGAAGTTGCAAAAACATATTTAAATTACGTCACTGTTGAAATACTTGTCATGAGGGGAAGAAGTAGAGATCATTATCAATATCACTCAAGTGATTTCTCGTACGCCTAACCTCAAATGTTGTTGTGTGTTCTCATTTGTCAAAGCGAAAGGAACACACTTGAAGTACTTCGCTTCCATATTCTTCCTTGATGGGACAAATTTCATGAATAATATATTTTTCTATTCAGCTATCAATCAGGTACATTTGTCCCGAGTTTGAACTTTCTATCGCTCTCTGTTTCGCTGGATCAATGAAGATTCGTGGAAAGCCGCCATCTGACAAAAATACGACCAGCATGTTTTACTTAGAAATCTTTAGAAAAGCCGACCCGACAAAAACCAATGCACTGAGAGGATGCACCACATCAATCTGCATTTTTAATGACGTCAATTATGCGTGTGCCAAGTTTTATTTTTCAATCTGCACCCAATTCGCCAGGACAAAAGGGAATCCTCTTAAAACGTTACCCCCAAGTAAAAACCCCTCCTGCGGATACTTCTGAAACTTGACATTTCACCTGAACTCCGTGTCTCAGAAAGAACATTCATTTCAAATGTCAGCGCTCCATAACTCTCCATTCAACAGAAGCAAACATATTTATATGAAATCGTCTCACCCCAAATTGTGTGCCTCATGGCATCATACATCCAATGTCGGATTTTTCTGAACTCTGCATTCTTGCAGCTGCTCGTGTATTAAATTTCAGATTTCTAGCATCTCTTGTAAATGGTTAGAATTGGCGTCAGTCACTCTGTCGCTCATTCAGTGAAGGTGGTGTATATAAATATATATATTTTTAATCTTGCTTTTAGATGGAATGCAATTCGTTTTCGGTCCAGTTCCCCCTTGCTTTTCAGAATGGCAAAAGAAGATATAGGCGCAGCCTATTGAAACATTCCATTTTTAGGTGAATTTTCGGCGCGCATGGGATGATCGGTAGACTTACTGAGAGGGATCATCTTTTCACCTTATATTATCTGCATTTTGGTATTCCTCATCGTATTTTGTTTCCGGAACCCAAAACATGAAAAAGGGACGGAAGAAAATTCGAAATTACCTATTTATTTTAATAACTTTCGATGGGAAAAACTACTGAAGCCAGATATATTGTCGGATCACAACCCCAAAAATGAAATACCGAAAAAATGATAGGAACTCTAGTGAAGTGACTGTAATTCTTTGCATCTCTCCAGAAATCGTACATTCGACATAATTGAAAAGCTAATTGTTGTCAGCAATACATTTCGGTATCAATGCGTTTTAGACCTTATGTAATCCCCCTTTGAGAATATTGCAAGGTCTTTTGGGGTAAGTGTGATTAAAAAAGAAAAGTTTAATATTTTAATGAATAACAAAACGTACCAATCTACATATATATTACGCAGTTTATCGAATCACCTAACCATGAAGGAGGAAGCATGTGAAGGCGACATTGGTCTCATATTGATTGTGATGGTATGAAAGCTTGCACAGAAACATCATGTATCAATTGACTAGTTAACAAGTCAATTAGTTTTTTCCCTCAATGCTACAGTTGTAACGCTCTCTCTTGGTTGGAACTACGCAGTCTCATGGATCGCAATGACACCATTTTCATACGATTGCTAATTGAATTTATGTTACCACTAATGAGAAGTTAATTCGGTGGTTAACTTTCCGAAGTGGAACATCCATCGAATGCTACATGTAATGTATACACGGTATAACAAAATGAATGGGACAATAACCATTTTCCTTATGTAATTAACTGGACCAGGTAGAAGGATGAAATAGCATCGTTCATTCAAAGAATGCACGTTTTTTTGCAAATGAGTTTAGACATGCTTGGTTATCAAAATCTACATGACATTATTGATATATAGGGTAACTTGGGGGAATATGGCCATTGGGGTAATAGGGCCCTTCACAAGGAATCCCCTTATAGACTGAATAATTAGTTTGGGCGAATTTAAAAAATAGTTCTATCGAAGAGTACATGCAATTGTCGAAATGTGTAGACCTGTTCATCAATCCAGTTCCCACAGGAATTCGGGATACATCGATGTCTTAAAAGTCATATGCATACGATTCTTTGACTCATGACCGTGGAACTAATATGAGCCTTGAGCAACATAAGCGTATATTTCCTAATAGCAGCATGGATACAGAAACCATTACTTCTAAGTNAAGTCAAATTCAACATTGATGGACCATGATGATCAGGTTTCATTTTGTAGGGCCATATTCCCCCTAATGCCTGGCCATATTCCCCCAACAATAGGGGTAATATGGCCTCTTGGGACCCATGTGAAGAGGTCCCAAATACTCTTTTCCCATTTACTTTTCTGCACGGATCTTGTTGGGAATAAATAAAGGAGACATCAATCAATATTTTCTGAATATTGGCAAAGTTTCATTTCACCTAAACGTCACTCTATAACCTGATTTCATTTTTGGTGTCCATATTCCCCCAAGTTACCCTATGGTAAATGTTAATGGATGTGCTTCCTTAAAAAAAAGTATTAAGGTCTTCAAAAAAGGAAGTAATTTTGCAGGAAATGATGGTTAGTAACTTCATGCGAAAGGATTAGAGGAAGACAGGCCAGATGAAAAAAAAATATTCACAGACGCATGACTTACTGAGTCCTAACACTGTCACCCACGATACAAGAGGTTCAAAGTTCTGGGAATCCGAGTGCTAATTTGTATAAATCTAATCTCCTTCGATATTACAGTGCAATTTTTCATCACTCTCACAGTTTAGTTGTATACATTTATTCCAGCGAGTAACTAACTTATTTAGTCCATCTTTAAAGAACTTTTATGGAGTACGTTAGATCCACTCATTTATCGCTGCTTGAACTTTAGATAGAGACTCAACATGGATACCTCGAAGAGGTTTTTTTTTATTTCCTCAGACATATCATAGCCCTTTGGAGTCAGGTCTGGAGAACAGGGGAGGAGGGGGTGTGACAACAATTCCCAGCGCAGATCTGACTCAACGGCCTTCGTAAGACGAGCCGTGTGGGGCCTCGCATTGTCTTGCTGCAGTAATGGTCGGGAATGGAGCTTTCCTGGCCGTTTTTTCTTGAGTGCCTCACCCAGTTGTCCCTTCAGCGAAGAGAGTAATGTGCATCTATTGTGGAACCTTTTTGTAAACAATCAGTCATGATTATTATCAGGCAATCCCAAAACACGGTTATCTTAATCTTACGAACTGATGGCACAGTGCATGCCATAAGTGGAGGTCCATCAGAAGGTCACCGGCATTCCGTTAATTGAATTGAGGAGTTCTGTGGATAAAGGGCGTATGTGTTTAAATGAATATTGTGAGTGATGTATATTGAAAAAAACCCATAACATTCTATGGAAATGCAACAGGGACTTCATCTGCTGAATTCCTATTATTTGCAGAAAATTGTTTATTATTTTCTACAAACTTTAACTCTTTCGGCGTCATCCCGAGTACATACTCGGGATGCGAATGCCCACTTACCTGCGTCACCCCGAGTACGTACTCGTGATGACGTTCGGGCTCAAGGAATTGTTTTTCTCTTTGACGACTTCATTTAGTTCAACATTTATTGATTGAAACGTCGTGAATTAGAACTAGCCTATGCCAGAGAGTGCAGCTAGGTGTAACTTCGGCTGTAACATTATCATAAGGTTTCCGGTCTCATCATGGTTTGTAATGGCAAGTATGGCACTCTATAGGAAAGTTGGTGATTGTCTCAAGAGTGAATAAATGGAAGATTTCTTGGAGAATGGTTCATTTTCAGACTTGCCAAATGATGATAGTGATATTAGTTATTTTGCTGAACAGTTTGCATCTGGTGATCAGTCATCTGATTGTGAAAATGATGGAATAGAAGATGAGGCTGATCCCTCAACAAGTGTTCCAAACAAGTTACATTCAAAGCGACGCATCAAGAATAGTGATTTTGTTTTCGGTAACAGTGCGCCAAATCCACAAAAATTGGTGTTTATTGGAAATCCTGGACTGAGAATAGACTTGCCTGATTCAATGACAGCAATGGACTACTATGAACTGTTCATGTGTGGTATATTGTTGATTGATTGTTGCTGAAAGGAAGAAATATGCCTCTGAATGTCTGTTTTCTGCAGAGCTTTCAGAACAATCCCAGCTCAAAGGGTGGCATGAAACCTCTGTCCATAAAAAAAAAACAGATTTTTCATGGCTATAATCATACTCATGGGCACCATTAAGAAACCCACCATAAATATGTATTAGACAGATGAGCCTTTGAGTACACTCTCATTTGGGAAGATCATGTTCATAAATATATATATTTTTAAATATCCTTTTGAAGTTTCTCCCCTTCTCAAACAATGAGAAACATGTTCAGGGAGATAAACTCCATAAAATCAGGCCAGTACTTGATCATTTGAAGACTACATTTAAAAGCAATTATGAGCCTGAAAAAGACCTGGCTGGCGATGAGTCACTCTTGTTGTACAATTGGCGCTTGCATTGGAAGCATTACGTACCAAACAAGGCAGCAAAGTGGAGAATCAATTTCATGAATTGTGTCAGTCTGTTGGCTATGCCAGATGTTACATTGTGGACTTCAATGTCAACAATGTCTTCAATTGGCGAAAACAATGAGCCAACCAAAATACCGTTCAGCGAAAAGGTAGTCCTGGACCTCTTGTACACACCAGAATTGAGAGGAAAGGGAAGAAAATTGTTATGGACAGATTTTACTCCAGCCCTTCCCTGTTTAATAAATTGCTTGATATTGGTTTCAATGCTTGTGGAATGGTGCTAGCAGGAAGAAAGGGCATGCCAAAAGACTTAAAGAAAACAAAGCTGAAATGAGGTGACGTAATCACAAAATGCTGTGGCTCGCTGATGGCTCTCAAATGGAAAGAGAAGAGGGACGTATACAAGTTGAGCAATTTTCATGATGCCACTATTGCTGAAACTGGGAAAGAGAACAGAACAAAGGAGAAAGTAAAAATAATATAGTGTTGGAGTATAACGTGAATATGGGTGGGGTTGATATGCCGGATCAGATGTTGGATACTTTTTCCATGTACCAGGAAAACAATGTATTGGTACAATGAGTTCCTTTGGGACATGATTGATATATGCATATTCACTGCAAACAAGATAAGCTGTATCACCGACTCCAATGAGCAACTGGCATTATTGGGATTTCCGCACCGAGCTCATCAGGGAGATGATTGAAAAGTACAAGGGGATGGAAATTCTCCTGCCCAGCCCTGGTACAGCAACAAGAAAAGAAAACAAGAAATACATAGTCTTAGATCCATATTCCTACACATATCCCACCAACTGCAAACAAAACATAGCCAACAAAATGAGTCAGGGCGTGCCCAGCAAGAAGAGAGACACGCTTTGAGTGAGTGCCGTGTGGAAACATTCCCCTTCATTATGGTGATTGTTTCCGAAATTGTGATTCATAACAAACCGACGTGAAGAAGCTACATTAAAGTTTGTCATTAGTGTAAAAATGAAATTAAAGTTTGGTAAGTCTATATTCAATAGCTTTAACATTGCTAGTACTTTCGGCGAAAGTCTAAAAGAGTTGGACACCATGGGGAACGCACATCCATCTGGGAGGGACGCCGAAAGGGCTAAGGGCTTTTCTGAGAAATGTCGTGAGTTTTTTTTTCACATGTTAGAATCAATATCTTCCTTCTTCCAGATGACTTCATCTTGCTCTTCCACTCTTTGACTTTTGAGGAATTCTCTTATATTATCTCTCAACCATGTCCATACCTCCGGTTCTCCCCATACCATTGTTTTATTTAAAATTATCTTCAACCGTTTCCATTCTTCTTCTTTGCGGATAACTCCTCCTTCTCTTAGCAAGTCCCTTATAATGTCTTGAATGTTGTAGTCCAGTCCTTTACCGACTCTATTGATGAAATCCTTGCTGCTTTCTTGATTCTCTAAAAACTCATCATCAGCTTCTTGGAAATGGTTTCCGAAGTTGTTCATGATTTCTTTCCTGATCTCTGATGTAATATCCTCTTCTTTCAAATATTTATTTCGTGATTTGTTGGTGCATCGGCTTTGTTGTACTCGATCACTGTTTTTGTTTTTTCTAAAAAATTTGTCAATCTTGTTTGCACTTTTTCTCTCATCAACATTAATCTGCATATCTCCCATTCTTCTTCTGTAAAAGCAATTTCTTCTTCTCTCAGTAAGTCTCCCATAAGGGAATACACATTCCATTTGGTGCTTTTGCCTCCTGCCATGATCCATAGATAATTAAACACGTGGACTTATAGAATATATTCTAAGTAACAGCAATAGATTAAGGTATTATAATTATTTCTCTAACCCTAAAAAGCATATATGTATTAGGAGGTAAACCAAATGAATCATAATATTCTATACAAATATTTTTTTCGAATATTGAATTGGTTATACTACTATATACTACTAGTACTCGCTCTTCTATTTCCCTTACTCATGCTTTACCAGGACAGAAAGGGGAAGCTCCTGAAATGGACGATGAGGAAGGGTCAAGAGTTAGAAGAAGGCTTATTCAGGCCGGATTAAAATCGGACAATGAGAATAACCCCGCAGTGGTCCTCGAGACAAAAAATGGAGGGATATTAGAATCCCTGTCCATTCACCTCACTGGATCCATGTTTCATCTCTCTCTCCTTCAGGTTAGTAACATATAATTTCCTCTTCACATTTCCACACCTGAATATACTCTCATGGGCAATGTCATCTAATAAATATAGACGATCGTGACTGACTGACTGACGCCAATTCTAACCATGTTCCAGAAAGGTTAGAAATCTGAATCTTGGTACGCACGTACCATTTGGGGTGCAGAGTTCAGAAAAAATCCGACTTTGGAGGTACATGCCCTGGGGGTATACATTTTCAGGGGAGAAGTATTTTAAAATATATATCGTGACGGATGAGGATGTCATCAAGAGATGACACTACATGTCCCCGTTTCGGTGGTGTAGTTGTAGCACAGCTGACCGGTAGTTGTGAGGCCGGGGTTCAATTTCTAGCCATTCCATGCCTTTTTTTGGTTTCTCTTACCTTCCATGTCCTGTTGCTTGAATAAAACGGAGAGACATGGAAAACTGAAACGTGGTATGGACGTGCCTACAAACACAATGAGATCAGGAAAAATGCAAAAATTTTAGATCTCTAGGCATCGGAGTAGGTTGACGCCGCTGAATGCGTGGGTATAAGTTATAGGCTGGCGGCGGATTGGCTTCTTCGATTTCGGAAAACGCCTCTGTTCTTGGCCTGTGGGCCTTCCAGCGCCTCAC